>CASHTC010000223.1:125000-135000 GCA_949357725.1 Hyperoplus immaculatus
TGCGGCCCAGTTTATGAAGGGAGGGGATCATGCTCTGCTTCAGTATGTCACAGTACATGTTAGAATTCAATGAACTGTAGATCCCCAGTGCTGGCAGCACTCATGCAGCCCCAGACCATGACACTCCAACCACCATGCTTGACTCTAGGCAAGACACACTTGTCTTTGTACTCCTCACCTGGTTGCCGCTCCACACTCTTAACACCATCTGAACCAAATAAATGTATTTTGGTCTCATCAGACCACAGGACATGGTTGCAGTAATCCATGTCCGTAGTCTGTTTGTCTTCAGCAAACTTTTTGTGGGGTTTCTTGTGCATCATCTTTAGAATAGGCTTCCTTCTGGGATGACAACCATGCAGACCAGTATGATGCAGAGTGCGGCGTATGGTCTGAGCACTGACAGGTTGACCCCCCACCCCTTCAAGCCCTTCAGCAATGCTGGCAGCACTCATACGTCTATTTTCCAAAGCCAACCTCTGTGTACGACGCTGACCATGTGCACTCAACCTTCGTAAACTGGGCCGCAGGGTGGTATTGCAACATGATAACGACCCCAAACACACCTCCAAGACGACCAGTGGCTTGCTAAAAAAGCTGAGGGTAAAGGTTATGGCCTGGCCAAGCATGTCTCCAGACCTAAACCCTATTGAGCATCTTTGGGGCATCCTCAAATGGAAGGTGGAGGAACGCAAGGTCTTTAATATCCACCAGCTCTGTGATGCTGTCATAAATGGGTGGAAGAGGGTTCCAGTTGCAACCTGTGAAGCTCTAGTGAACTACATGCCCAAGAAGGTTAAGGCAGTGCTGGAAAATAATGGTGGCCACACAAAATATTTACACTTTGGGCCCAATTTGTAAATTTTTTCTAAGGGGTGTACTCACTTTTGTTGCCAGCAGTTTAGACATTAATGGTTGTGTGTCGAGTTATTTTGAGGGGACAGTAAATTTTCACTGTTATACAAGCTGTACACTGACTACTTTACATTGTATTAAAGTGTCATTTATTCAGTGTTGTCCCATGGAAAGATATAAAGAAAAATGTGAAGAAATGTGAGGGGTGTACTAACTTTTGTGAGATACTGTAGGTGAACCATTCCTTGGTCAAAGAAATATCCATATACCCTGAATTCTTCCACATGCCATTCGTACAATGGTTCCCATGCATTTTGGTCAAGGAAATCAGTCAGAGTTTTAGGGTAGCTCTTTTTAGTTCTAGGAGCTAAAAGCATCTCAGCTTCAGCAATGTTTATACGCCGTTTAGGAGTTACAAAAGCAGAATCTATACCTGTATCTTCCATGATGAGGATTGTCGCACAGATGCAGAAAGAATAGGTCCGTAGAATAATAATCACTCACAGAAATATGCCAGTCGATGCAGCTCCTCCGTTGCGTAGTACAGTGGACCCACATACAGACCAAGCATTTATATAACGTCGACATAGACCACTCCCTAAGTTTTATTTCATTGACTCTACCATATATGGTACTTTTCTACACGGTCACCCCCCCTTATACAAGATAGTATGGATGTGTGACATCCTAAGGTATCCTTTGAATTGGGGGGTGTTAAGGAGGTAATAAAAACATTCTTTAAGACGCACATTTTTACCTCACGCACGCACCTTGCTTGCTCACATGTACGCTCATGTACGCATGCATGCGCGTGCGTCAGATAAAATGTGCCGATTATTTACTACTCGCGTGTGTGCGTGCGTGTGTGTGTGTGTGTGTGTGTGTGTGTGTGTGTGTGTGCGTGTGTGTGTGTGTGTGTGTGTGTGTGTGTGTGTGTGTGCGTGTGTGTGTGTGTGTGTGTGTGTGTGTCGTGAGAAAAGAGAAAATGATTAACCCCTGTGTGGTGTTCATATTGTTGTTACACAGCCAGTGTTCGTGGGTCTGGTGGACCCACTGGTTTAACTCAACACTATCAAACATTTTATGTTAAAATACTCAACAGATGTTTACTTCATCCTATTTGAAAGAAATATAAACAGCATGTATGGTTAAAAGTTGCCCTTCACCTTTGTTAGAGCACATTTATGGATTAAAGTACCACTCGTTTTTTGTCTGTTTTTGAATAAAATTTAATAAAACAAGAAAAGCAATTATAAAAAAAAGATATTAGGGGAATAAATTCAACAAATTAACAAATGAAGCAGGGTTTTTCACAACTATTGATTTTAATTCATTTGAAATTAATTGGAAATGTAACCCATTCAGGTCAGTTTACACTACAAAGCTAATGGGCTGGTCCTAGGGCTGGCTGCTGAAGGCTGGTCCTGTGTCTTCGTTTTGGAACTAGCTGATGCTCAATCTCATTCTCTTCTTCAGAATCACTGTCAGACACTGAAATTTCAGAAATGTGATCCTCACTGTGATCTCATCTCTGCTGTTTGCGGATGATGTGGTCCTGATGACATCATCGGTCTGTGACCTTCAGCTCTCACTGGATCGGTTCACAGCCGAGTGTGAAGCGGTTGGGATGAGGATCAGCACCTCTAAATCTGAGGCCATGGTGCTCAGCAGGAAACCGATGGATTGTCTACTACAGGTAGGGAATGAGTCCTTACCCCAAGTGAAGGAGTTCAAGTACCTCGGGGTCTTGTTAGCGAGTGAGGGAACAATGGAGCGTGAGATGGGCCGCAGAATCGGAGCAGCAGGGGCGGTTTTGCGCTCGCTTTACCGCACTGTTGTGACGAAAAGAGAGCTGAGTCGTAAGGCAAAGCTTTCGATCTACCGGTCGATCTTGGTTCCTACTCTCACCTATGGTCATGAAGGCTGGGTCATGCCCCAACCTCAGCGATTTTTACCGGCAGCCAATAATGAAGTGACCACAACTGTAGTAACCAGGAAGTGCCACTGGGGGTGGTACCAAGACCGAGCAGTTTTTCTTTGACTCACTTGTTAGACAGGCCGTTTTCAAAGTCTTATTAAACCTATTTACAGCCCGGTCCGCAAAATCATTTTCATTCAGCCACAGTAGCACATACAGCCCCACTTCAACAGTACTGAACGACCCCTTTAAGCCCCTACTCACTTGGTCTTATATAGGACGCAATCGCCCCACTCACACAGAGAACCACTAGCAGAACACTGACCACTATGCACCTCATTTTGTAGAAGGTAGAGTAGACCCCAAAGGGCTCTCTGTACATCAGGAGAGTTTGGGCTGTTGGCAGACACTGGTGGTCTGAGTCCGTAACTGCACACCAATACTCCCCAGTGTCCTCCAGTGAGACATTTAAGATAGTAACCGACCCGTCAGAGGTAATTATTCTGTTCTGATCAAACTCATCTTGATAAACGACACTGCCTTGTGTTTGTCTCGACTTCATGAACCAACGGAATCTCTCAGTTTCACTCCAATCTCCGATACATCTGATAGTGACATTTTCTCCTCCTGAGAAGAGCTCTACATCAGGGGGGCCGAATTCGGGGCACACAAACAGATAAAAAGTATTCCGACTGTAATAGCTTAGACAGTGGTACCAACCTGAGTCATTTAATGCTAACGATGAAAACACCAGTGACTCATTTTGGAAAACTTTTTGTTTTTGAAAAGTTATTCCCCTTTTTCCAACGTGGCTTGTCATCACCGGAGCCGTCGCACTGCAACACGACCGTCTCTCCCGCCGAGCGGTAGATTGTCTCTGCCGGTCGGTGTACAGTTACTGGCTGACTGCTGATACACTGCTGTTGGTTCATCACAAGACAACTGAAGTCCCCAGTGACTGCTGTGGTGATGTTGGACTGACCAGGACCTGATGCTTTTATCACCACTTGAAATCCTCTTTTGGCAATGTCCGTCACCGATGTCGTGCCGTCCCGAAAAACTCTAGTCCATAATTTCTCTGACGAAAAGTATCGAATAGACATGAGCCACTGGATTTCCAGATTGTCAGACTCGTCCTCACATGGCAGGTCCACTGTGTCTCCACCTCCCAGTGGGAAACGTTTTCTCTGATCTATCCGGCTACAAATAATAATGCTGGTGTTTCTCTGGAATGTCACGTTGCCATCGGTCCAACACTCCTCTTGGTACAGGCCTGAGTCTGAATGGGTCAGATTGTTGATCTGGTAATGAGAACCGTATCTTCCGATGGAAACTGTCAGTCGTTGTTTCAAGCCGTCCGGTAGTGTGGAGTTCTCAGACGAGGAGTCAGAGGTGTTCCACAGGACAAGCTTCTCCTCTCCAACAGACCTGGAGATCAGGCAGGAGGAGTTGACCTTGTATTTGGGTTTAAAGATGTAAGAGCTTCCTTTCTCTTTGATGCTGATATCTTCTTCTGAGTGAATGTTGCTGATGAAAGCAAACAGCATTAAACCTGCAGTGTGTAGAATTTTGGGTTTTATTTCCTAGCAGATTTTGTAGAAAGTAATTATAGTATCCATAAGTACATTTAATTTAGTGCATAATAGCTGAAAAAAATGTTTTTAATTATTATTTTTTCCCTCAGAAAGGGTCTCATATATGTCCATATTTCTGCATATTTTGGACCAAGGCCTAGTGCCGCCATCTTGAAAGTGTCATAGTTGGAATGTCATCAGGTGCATTGTTTAAAATGTAGAATTGTTCTTGTCCTTGAAGGCCACTGTAGCTTCTGTTATTATTCGAAAGGGGTGGGGTTACCCAGGGAGCGTTGAATTCTAGAACTTTTTGTAATTTTCTTGATGATGTCATATTACACACTGCACCTTTAAGGCGAGGTGTGCGACTGCAGCCATTCTGCTCCGAGGTCTCAGTGTGACTGTCACTCAAACACTGACGCCAACAGCTCCGTGTCAACGCTCTTCAGCAGCTTCTGAGGACCGCAGGTCTCTACGTCATGGAAAACTTTCAACCACAAGGTACAATCCTTATCTAGTCATCTTGTGCCCTTTTCAGAGAAGTTCAGATCAACACATTAGACAAACATATCGTAAGGCAACTTCTTAAAAACATCCTGAGTTGCAGGAAATAGTTTGTGCTGCTGATGCAAATCTGTGTGTCGTGGTATTAGCAGGGGAAGTCCAGGTTGAAGTGACAGATTAGCTGAGGGAGGTGTAACTTATAATTTATTATGTGTATGCCTCTCTTTATATTTTCAGCTTAAATTGTCTTACTTTACTTTAGATGTGTTTATGTATTTTTTTTTCTTTATTTGTTATTTGCACAGGGTACATGGAAAGGGGGGGGGGGGTCAGCCATAGTACAGCGGCCCTGGAGCAGTTTTGGGGTTAAGTGTCTTGCCCAAGGACACGATGGTAGAGATGGTGGTGCACCGTAGATGTAATAGCTTTATTTTTTAGTTTAATTGGTTTTTTTAAATTTTATTTATTGATTTTAAGTTGACATTATGGGATATTTTGTGTAGAATTTTGATAAAAAATTATTACTTTCATCCAGCGTTATTCCAGGCTGTAACAAAACTAAATGTTGACTACTATGAGAAACCGACCACAATGGTTGAGGAGTAGCCACCCCCTCCCCTCTTTTATTTGATTTAATATTTTTTTTTTTTTTTTTTTTTTTTTATTTGCTTATTTTTTTTTTTTTTTTTTTTTTTTATTTACTTATTTTTTATTTATTTTTTTTTTATTTTTTTTTTTTCATATTGGTTGTTTGTTTTTGTTTGTGTTTGTGTTTGTGTTTCGTTTCTGTTTTTTTTTTTTTTTTTTTTTTTTTTTTTTTGACGTTTTGTATTGCTCTGTGTGTTGCTTTGTGTGTTGATCTCTCAATGCAGGACTGTTTGTGATTGGGTGGGATATGGGTGGGATATGTTGTTCGGGTGGGAAAAAAGGGGAAAAAATTAATAATCCAATGTATTGCAGCTGTTTTGACACTTTGTGATTTAATAAAAAAACCTTTGAAAAAAAAAAAAAAAAAAAGTGAAGCTCTGTGAATACTTTCCGTATGCACCGTACGTATTCCCAAATACGCCATTGATCATAACAAGTGACCGGCCAACACACACACACACACACACAGGCACACAGGCACACACAGACACACACAACGCACACACACACACAGGCACACACACACTTGGAAGTGACCGGCCAAGTGAGAAAATGCCATGAATTATAAATCTTCAGAGAAAACCTTGTGTGAAAACTTTTTCCTCCTTTTGCTCCTGGAGCATGAAACAATTCAATTAAGTATAGACACACACAACGCATGCAAGCGCGCACACACACACACACACACATACACACACACTAACACAGAGTCAATACAAAGCAAGAGTGTGTATGTGTCCATGTCATATTTTTCATTTAAATATTGAATTCAAATTGTTAAAAAAGGCAACAATTTCATATGTAACAAAAATACAAGCGTCTACGTTAAGCCCCTGTCTCACTGGGCTGGACAGGTTAAAGCCCCTATCTCTCTGGGCTGGACAGGTTAAAGCCCCTATCTCACTGGCCTGGACAGGTTAAAGCCCCTATCTCACTGGGCTGGACAGGTTAAAGCCCCTATCTCACTGGGCTGGACAGGTTAAAGCCCCTGTCTCACTGGGCTGGACAGGTTAAAGCCCCTGTCTCACTGGGCTGGACAGGTTAAAGCCCCTATCTCACTGGGCAGGACAGGTTAAAGCCCCTGTCTCACTGGGCTGGACAGGTTAAAGCCCCTATCTCACTGGGCTGGACAGGTTAAAGCCCCTATCTCACTGGGCTGGACAGGTTAAAGCCCCTATCTCACTGGGCTGGACAGGTTAAAGCCCCTGTCTCACTGGGCTGGACAGGTTAAAGCCCCTGTCTCACTGGGCTGCGACAGTGTGTGACAAGTTGGAGACACAAAATTGCGACAAAATATGCGAATTAGCGACAATTTTCACTTGCAGTCTCACTGAGTTGGTTCCTCACGACACGTTTTGAGAATGTCCTGCCCAACACTTAGCGGGAGGTCGCATTTATGTCTCGCGAACGTCTGGCGAGCGTCGCACGAACGGAATGTCAGTCTCATTGTTGTCTCAAATCAGTCGCAATTTAGTTTCATATGTCGCCAAACCCTCGCAAAGTTGTCTCACATTGCTCGCACTTTCTGACTCGCGGAAACTAAATTGAGAAGGGTTTGCAACGCGTTTGAGACACCTGCGACCACTCTGAGACTATTTTGAGACTAGATTTGTCGCACACTTTTTTTGAACATGTTCAAAATTCATGCGACAGGACCGCGCAGCTCTGCGACTCATGAGAGGAAATTGAACGTTTGGAGACAGTTTAGAGACTCCCTCGCGAATGCAGTCTCCAACTTGTCGCAAACAGTCGCAGCCCAGTGAGATAGGGGCTTAAAAGCCATATTTTGATACGGCCATTCGTAAAATCACCACCTTCAATTGCAAAAACCAAAAACTCAGTGTTTGAATAATTTTGGTCGGACTGAAGGGATTCAGAATTTTCATAAAACTGATATCCATGTCTAATAGATTGAATTTCCTCTTCCCTCACTTCTTTTATAATATTTCATGAAATACTTTTCAGAGAACACAGCACTAAAACCACAGATAGTAAATAATATGGATGTAGCATCCGGGCTGACCTCAGTTATTCACACGGCATCCAATAATCCTGGTTTGTGCGCGTCGCCATTTTGTGAGGGGGGAGGGAGATAGCTGACGTAATACCTCCGAGGCAAAGTGAGGGACAACGGGCGGAGAGCTGTCACTCAAGAGATCGCGCCAATACATTATAACCTCCAAAAGAATAAAAACTAGCGTGGTCCAAAAAAAATCACCCCCCTCAGTGTTGTCATGGAGATATGACCTAAACATACAGACTAAAATGGTTTTGTGGCCCAGGCTGTAAATAGGTTTAATAAGACTTTGAAAACCGCCCGTCTAACAAGTGAGTCAAAGAAAAACTGCTCGGTCTTGTTACCACCCCCCTAGTGGCACTTCCTGGTTACTACAGTTGTGGTCACTTCCTTATTGGATGCTGGTAAAAATCGCTGAGGTTGGGGCTTGGCTAAAACACATACAGAAACATCGCCCTTCCCTTTGTGCAGTTTGCATCTTTCATATTATAGAGTGATATCAGACCTCCCATCACTTTACAAAATCTGACTTGTGTGTGTGTGAGATCTCATAGTCCAGGCTAAGTAGTGTTTTTGTGACTAATTAAGCCTAAGTGGGTGTATTTCGGGCATATTCAATTAGTGTATAGCTCACGTACATATTCAAATTAATTTTCAAAGAATACAATGCAATTTTAAAAAAAATTACTTTTCATGTATACTTTCATGGTATAACATTTTATTTTGAAAGGGGTAAAGGGAAACAAAATAGCCCCATTACACTCTTTTAAAGCATTGAGTCATTGTGTCTGAGGGCCAGGGACTTGTGGATGACCAAATGCTTGGCGACAGCACACACGCTCTCACACACACACACACACACACACACACACACACACACACACACACACACACACACACACACACACACACAAACTTTCTCTCTCACACACACACACACACACACACACACACACACACACACACACACACACAAACTTTCTCTCTCACACACACACACACACACACACACACACACACACACACACACAAACTTTCTCTCTCACACACACACACACACACACACACACACACACACACACACACACACACACACACACACAAACTTTCTCTCTCACACACACACACTTGCTCAATATGTCACTTCAATCTCCATGGTTGTGTTCACACATATACACACACACACACAGACACACACTCACTCACACACACACACAAACAAACACACACACACACACACACACACACACACACACACACACACAGAAATATGCAAAGTGTTTCCTGCTAAAAGGTGAAATATGTGCCCAGGTCTGATGTGGAAAACAGACGTAATAGTATCATATCAAACTCCTCTCCTTTCTACTGTGTGTGTGTGTGTGTGTGTGTGTGTGTGTGTGTGTGTGTGTGTGTGTGTGTGTGTGTGTGTGTGTGTGTGTGTGGGTGTGTGAGTGAGTGAGTGAGTGAGTGAGTGAGTGAGTGAGTGTGTGTGAGAGAGAAAAAGTTTGTGTGCGTGCGAGTGAGTGAGTGAGTGTGTGTGTGCGTGTATGAGAGCGTGTGTGTGTGTGAGAGAGAGTGTGTGTGTGTGTAAGAGAGAGAGAAAAAGTGTGTGTGCGTGTCTGTGAGAGAGTGTGAGTGAGTGAGTGTGAGTGTGTGTGTGTGTGTGTGTGTGTGTGAGTGTGTGTGTGTGTGTGTGTGTGTGTGTGTGTCAGAGAGTTTCGTTGGCAGTTGTTACATTGAGGGAAAAAAACATCTGCTCAGTGTTTCACATAGAAAGTTTCCACGACAACGTTTTCATTCCCTGACGTTGGAATACACACACAGACACACACACACACACACACACACAGACACACACACACACACACACACACACACGACACAGACTACGATTTTCCTGGACAAGGAAAAACTAAAATATTTCTACATGCCTTTAGTTATGTAACTGCTCCGTAACTTTTCAAGCCAACTGTCTTCACTCGATTTTTTTCAGTTTTGTGGCTAAAATTTTCCCTGTGTTTCAAATCTCCTCCTCTTTCTTTTCTCTATTCTACATACTACACCCGACGATAAAAAGAATCTAGTTAGGATGCAGTAGGCATACTATTGGGACATACTTTACTCTCTTATTTCATCATAACATGGCTCCTTGATCTTGCCTCTTGCTTTTATATCCGTCTCATCCCCGTTTGTTTTCATATGGAGGCTTCGTCGATGTGACGTCACTTCACGTGCGCACTGGATTGTGGGTCAGAATCACCCCAAATAGCATGCAGCTTTCAACACTAACAATCTCGGCCGGATCAAGTAGGACATCCGGGTACTTCTAACCATCCTAAATCTGGCCACAAGAATGTGTCTTTTGTTCCTTATTTCACTGAATTTGTGTGTGTGTGTGTGTGTGTGTGTGTGTGTGTGTGTGTGTGTGTGTGTGTGTGTGTGTGTGTGTGTGTGTGTGTGTGTGTGTGTGTGTGTGTAATACTT
>CASHTC010000224.1:0-5000 GCA_949357725.1 Hyperoplus immaculatus
ACACACACACACACACACACACAGACACACACACACACACACACACACACACACACACACACGTACCAAATTCACTTGTGTGTCCGAGCTCCTGACTGTATTGCAGCATACATTCTCCCAGCATGCTCTCTGTCTGTGTGTAGCCCGGCGCCTTTTGATGACCTCGCAGACGTGACATCGTGTGGAGCATGCTCAGTCTGACCCTGTACGCTGGGGAGACAGACAGACAGACAGACAGACAGACAGACACATATTGATGCAATTGGAAAATTATATATTCTTTTTTTCTTTTTTTTTTTTTTTTTTAAGATATTTTTTGGGCATTTTTATGCTTTATTGACAGTGTAGAGACAGAGTTGAAATGGGGCAGAGAGGGGAGTGACATGCAGAGAACGACCGCGGGTGGGAATCGAACCCGGGTCTGCTGCTGGGCCCGGCCCGGGAGGGGGACGCCCTACCAACTGAGCTAAGGGCGCCCCCTGAAAATTATATATTCAATTGATTTTTTTTTTTCTTTTTTCAAGATAATTTTTTTGTGTTTTTTTTTTACTTTATTAGACAGTGTGTAGAGACAGAGATGAAATGTGTCAGAGAGGGGAATGACATGCAGAGAACCACCCGGGCTGGATTCTAACCCGGGTCTGCTGTGAAGAGGACAGACAGACAGACAGACAGACAGACAGACAGAGAGGGGAATGACATGCAGAGAACGACCCGGGCTGGATTCTAACCCGGGTCTGCTGTGAAGAGGACAGACAGACAGACAGACAGATAAAGAGGGGAATGACATGCAGAGAACGACCCGGGCTGGATTCTATCCCGGGTCTGCTGTGAAGAGGACAGACAGACAGACAGACAGACAGATAGAGAGGGGAATGACATGCAGAGAACGACCCGGGCTGGATTCTAACCTGGGTCTGCTGTGAAGAGGACAGACAGACAGACAGACAGATAGAGAGGGGAATGACATGCAGAGAACGACCCGGGCTGGATTCTAACCCGGGTCTGCTGCAGGCCCTTACCCACTGCGTCACGGGCGCCCCCAATTGTCTGTCTGTCTGTCTGTCTGTCTGTCTGTCTGTCTGTCTGTCTGTCTGTCTGTCTGTCTGTCTAACCTGTCTGTCTGTCTGTGTGTTACCTGGGTTTGGCTGGATGAATTCTGTAGTTTTGGAGATCAGTTCAGACAGTAGAGAATGTATCGCCATCACACTCTGAGAGAGAAACATTATATTATACATTCATCACAAGTAGAAGGTTAAGCCCTACTTCACCTGGTGGGAATATGAAGGTGTATTGAACTCTGAGATCCTATGTAGTATAAATGTGCAAAAATTTTAGAAATCGGTTCATCCTAGTCTGAGAAAGGGCAGAAAGAGTGTCTGTCTAACCCTACATTTTGCATAGTTGTGATGTCACAACTGTGCAACATAGGGTTAGACAGTGAGACCATAAAACACTCTAAAGATTAAAGTAAAGGCAAGGCAAGGCAAGTTTATTTCTATAGTACAATTCAGACACAAGGCCGTTCAAAGTGCTTTACAGGGGCAAGATTAAAATACACAATACACATTAGTAAAGCAAATTAATTGAAATAGAACATTTAAATTAAATAAAAATTAAAGATAAAGTAGATAAAGTAAAGATTTTATTTTCCCAGTTTTACCTTTTCCATCTTGAGAAAGTCTTCATCCATCTTTGTCCCTTCAGCGCCCATCAGACGCTCGCTCACAAGCTGAAGGAATAATTTGTTAAAAAAAAATATTAAGATATATTTTTTTAATCTTCATGCTTTAGTAGACAGTTTCGTAGAGGATTTGTATCCAACTCACTAAGAATGATTATGGAAATGTCTGGACAATGTTCTTGCCTGGTGTATCGCCTCGAATGCCTTGAATCAAACTTTTTCTATATGGTATCGAACATTTTTGAACTATTTCATTTTAACATTGAGCCAACCAACCCTAGGCTGGTAGGCACACAAATGGACAACATGACTATAGATAATCATATCAGATATATCGTCTTATTCTACAGAACATGTGTAGGGCTACAATACAACATAACCATTGAGGCTATAGCTGAGACGTTCACTTTTCATTTTCATCTGGTTAGAATATTACAAAATAAATTATAGCCTACAGGAGAAATAGGTCAGAGAGTGGAGAGTAAAGTGTGTCAACCAACCCTGCTCTCCTAACTACATAATGCTATGTATGTTGATAGAATAGAATAGAATAGAATAGAATGGAATGGAATGGAATGGAATGGAATGGAATAGAATAGAATGGAATGGAGTGGAGTGGAGTGGAGTGGAGTGGAGTGGAGTGGAATGGAATGGAATGGAGTAGAGTAGAGTAGAGTAGAGTAGAGTAGAGTAGAGTAGAGTAGAGTAGAGTAGAGTAGAGTAGAATAGAATAGAATAGAATAGAATAGAATAGAATGTGTGTGTTGCCATTGTCACAAGTACAAGACAGTGACGGTGCATTGGGATTCTTGTGCCAATCTCCCTGAGTCAGTTTATTTAATAAAAACAATAATATATATATAATAGGTTAGCATTATAACAAGACAAAAGTAGAAAAGTAGATAAAAGTAGCCTAAGAATAAGTAAGTGGTAGTAACAGCTAAGTGATTTAAAATACCCTGTACAGAAGCTATGTGCTTGTATTTAGCAAGATATAATACAGTATACAAAACCAGTAGTTGCAATAGCAGTCTTACTATAGTGCGCTAAGCTTAACGTCAACATTATTGGTCTAATATTGGAATAAACAGTAAAGGATAAATCTAAGTGTTCAGTGTTCTACAGCTCAAAGTACAATACAAGTGTGCAATATAATAATAATAATAATAATAATAATAATAATAATAATAATAATAATAACATTTTAAAATACCCTGTACAGAAGCTATGTGCTTGTATGAAGCAAGATATAATACAGTATACAAAACCAGTAGTTGCAACAGCAGTCCAACTATAGTGCGCTAAGCTTAACACCAACATTATTGGTCTAATATTGGAATAAACAGTAAAGGATAAATCTAAGTGTTCAGTGTTCTACAGCTCAAAGTACAATACAAGTGTGCAATATAATAATAATAATAATAATAATAATAATAATAATAATAATAATAATAATAATAATAATAACATTTTAAAATACCCTGTACAGAAGCTATGTGCTTGTATGAAGCAAGATATAATACAGTATACAAAGCCAGTAGTTGCAACAGCAGTCTTACTATAGTGCGCTTAGCTTAATGTCAACATTATTGGTATAATATTATAAAACAGTAAAGGCTAAATAATCAGTGCTTAAAATGACGTAATGTGATGGATCGGTCGCTGCAGGCCTCGTGTCGCAGTTAAAACAACAAACAGTAGCCGATACAGTAGCAGCCTACTTCCGCAAGACATTAATCCCCTGGTAGGCTAGATATTAAAGCCTACAAAAAGACCAAAATAGCCCAATATCAACGTCATATTTTAACCCGGTTCGGCGCACTTACCTGGCTCGCTTTATGCAGCTGCTTTTTCATCCCTGAGACAGACATTTTGACGTCACCTCACTCAGATAAACAAACAAATAATTAAACAAATTCCCAGTGTGGTCCAGCGTATATCACCGGAAGAGACCCCGGCTACAGACGAGATTCATCCCGTGTGAGAGGCTCTGTTTCCCCGCGGAGACTCACTGCTCCACCCCGCCCCCGCCTGGAGGATTTTATTCCCACTATAATAAAATGTTTGAATGTACTTTTTACATAATCAAATAAATCAAAAATAATAATAATAGTATTTTTTTTTGTATCCTCAAATAGTGTTTCGGCTACAGTTATATTTAATCTGGTTTTAGATTGTATTTATTTTGATGACTTTCTCTGAGTGTACTGATATTTTCCACTCGATAAAATGTTTAACTGTTTCGTTTATTATCAGCCTCATGTGTTTATATTTAATGTTTAACTGGGATTCTCTGCAAAATTTTGATAGTATTGCAAAGGCTATATTAATTTATTTTTACATTTTATTTAATTTTTTTAATTATTACTTATGTAAATTTAGCCTATTGTTGAATGTATATTTACATACTAAATTAAATTTAAAAGAAATATTTTTTATATTATTATTTTTGATAATATCTTCTAACTTATTTCAACTACAGTTAAATTTGTATCTGGTTTTAATATATTGTTTTTGATGACGTTCTCTGAGTGTACTACATTTCCCATGAGCACTAGCGCCATCCTGTCAGTCAGCCAGTCAGTCACATGACGTCACGTGTCAACATGGCTGCGGCTGAAATCTCCCTCGAGCATTTCAACAACTTGCAGCTTCTCCTAAAGGTATCTGTCCTTCACGCGACTCGTTTATAAACTATTTAGCTTTTAAAATGAAAACATATCTGTAGTTTGTATTTTTGTAGTTCTAAAAAAAGCGAACGAACGTTACAAAGGAGCTAAACGTTAGCATCAGAGTTTCGGAAGAATAATAGTATTTTCATAATAGAATTCCTGCTGCCTGTGCAGTGTGGATGTCATCTGCATACTGTCTGTCTGTCTGTCTGCCTGTCTGTCTGTCTGTCTGTCTGTCTGTCTGTCTGTCTGTCTGTCTGTCTGCCTTCCTGCCTGTCTGTCTGTCTGTCTGCCTGTACTGCCTTCCTGCCTGCCTGTCTGTCTGTCTGCCTGTCTGTCTGTCTGTCTGTCTGTCTGTCTGTTTGCCTGCCTGTGTGCCTGCCTGCCTGTCTGTCTGTCTGTCTGCCTTCCTGCCTGTCTGTCTGTCTGTCTGCCTGTCTGCCTGTCTGTCTGTCTGTACTGCCTTCCTGCCTGTCTGTCTGTCTGTCTGTCTGCCTGCCTGCCTGCCTGTCTGTCTGTCTGTACTGCCTTCCTGCCTGTCTGTCTGTCTGTACTGCCTTCCTGCCTGTCTGTCTGTCTGTACTGCCTTCCTGCCTGTCTGTCTGTCTGTACTGCCTTCCTGCCTGTCTGCCTGCCTGCCTGTC
>CASHTC010000224.1:10000-15000 GCA_949357725.1 Hyperoplus immaculatus
CTACCAGACCATCGTACTTCATTTAGCCTGGTCCTACCAGACCATCGTACTTCATTTCATTTGTACAGATGGTCTGGAATCGCTCAATTGACAAACGTTCACTCACTTGAAGGCGGGTGTCTGTTGAAGTTTAAAACTATTGGATCTGCCCAGTGCCACTCTGGATCTGCCAACCAATCGCATAACGTTTGGTCGTGACGTATGTCATGCGCCGGCTTCTGACTACAACTGAATTTGGCGCACAAAAAATAATTCTTAATTTTTTGTGTCTGTCTGTCTGTCTGTCTGTCTGTCTGCCTGTCTGTCTGTCTGTCTGTCTATCTATCTGTCTGTCTGTCTGTCTGTGTGCCTGTCTGTCTGTCTGTCTGTCTGTCTGTCTGTCTGTCTGTCTGTCAGATGGAGGACCCCTGTGCGCCTGTCGGTTCTGACTCCGTCTCCGTGGCGACGGTGGAACTCAGCCGCCAATCACTGGACACGATACTGGACGGGCTCGGACGAATCAGAGACCAGCTTTCTACTGTGGCCGGGAAATAGCGCGCGAGTGTGTGAGTGCGTGTGTGTGTGTGTGTGTGTGTGTGTGTGTGTGTGTGTGAGAGAGAGTGTGTGTGTGTGAGTGAATCAGATGGGAAATAAAGACAGCTGATTGGCTTATTCATTTTGTGAGATTTTCACGTTTCGTAATTTTTCGCATTTTTGTTTTTTCCATAAAAAAAACTACATTTAAAGCTACAGTGTGTAACTTTTTCATTTAAATGAATGTCGGTTACATTTAAGCCTTCAACAAACAAGTTGGAAAATCCCAAGAAGAGCCCGAGAAATGTTTCAGTTGTTGATTCTACTGCTAAGAAAAAAAAAACCTGGACGTACAGCAGAAGGTATAAAATCCATGTGCCATCACTGAAGGCTTTACCTCATGTAGATGGCGATGCACCGACAGTTGCACAAAGTTACGCGCTGTGTCTTTAAGTTGAAAAAAAGCTGGTTTATTATGATTTCCTAACACTGAACTAACAAGTATTAATCCATCAAGTAGTACAGTCGCTGAAAATACAAAAAAAAATCTGTTAAAACTGCAAATAAATTCTCTGCAATTCCTTTCTCATATTTTCTGTGACATATCTTTCAACATGTGACATAGGCAAGGCAAGTTTATTTCTAAAGCACATTTCGGACACAAGGCCATTCAAAGTGCTTTACACACACACACACACACACACACACACACACACACACACACACACACACACACACACACACACACACACACACACACACACACACACACACACACACAAGACCATTCAAAGTGCTTTACAGAAGCAAGAACAAAATACATCAAGAATAGAGCACACATTAAGAAAAAAAAGCGAATAAGAAACATGAATATAAATAAAACATAAAATAATTAATTAAAAAATTTAAAATTACAGGTTAAAACGAAAACAGTAAAGTCTTCAGACCTGATTTAAAAGAGCCGAGTGTTGAAGCGGACCTCAAGCTCCCTGGAAGTTTATTCCAGAGCTTGGGTGCATTAAAACTGAAGGCTGACTCTCCCTGTCTAGACATAAAATACATTATTGTGCCATTTTGTACATTAAAATAATGAATTAAAACTGTAATTAAAGGTCCAAGCTTGAAGCAGTGAATGTCTAGTTAAGGATGATGTCATAGATATATGTTCTACAAACTGCAAATGTTTACAAAATATATAGAAATAAAACTTTGTCTTTGTAGCAGTTTGAGCGTCTGTTTTCTTTTTAAACGTCTTGTACATTTTTCACACATTTTTACCAGAATTATTCAGTTAGTAATGTTTTTGTCACTGCTTTATAGTTCAAATCAAATCAGTTTTATTTGTATAGCCCAAAATCACAAATACATTTGTCTCAGTGGGCTTTACATTCCATACAATATGATACAATATGACACCCTGCCCTTAGACCCTTAGCTGAGAAAAAACTCCCAGTAAAAACCCTTTACCGGGAATACATTTTTTTTAAGAAATCTCAAAGTAACAAAGTAAGGGATCCCTCTCCCAGGACAGACATGCTGCAATAGATGTCATAAGTAGAGAAAAATCACGAAGGAATTTGATCATTGACCAGGTGATTACATGGTAATACTAAAGTAAAGTGTGAATAGTGTGGATGCAGGAAGACTTCAGATGCAGCCAGAGGATCCATAGTTCTATCTTAAATACAGCTCCGTAGAAAATGAAGAGACCAGTCTGGAATTTACTTAAATCTTCATCTCTACATTACTTATTGGAAATTCTCTTTAATGACAAAAAGTGTATTGGAATTTGGTAGAAATGTTGTCAGTAGTTTATATTATAAAACCAAAATGTTCATTCTACTCAAACAAATGCCTATAAATAGTAAAACGAGAGACACTGAACATTTGGAGTGGTCTCTTCATTTTTTCCAGGGCAAGACACTCTCCAAGTACTTTTAATGTGTGTTGCCAAACTAATTGAAGTGAAGGCCTGAATTGTATGTATTTTATGGTCATTTTATGTCATGTGATGTCTTGTGTAAGTTCACACACACACACACACACACAGAAAGACAAACAGACACACAGTCACACACAGGCACCTACACACAGTCTCACACACATACACAGGCACCAACAGTCTCTCACACATGCACACACACACACAGGCTCAATAACACACACACACAGGCTCAATAACACACACACACACACACACACACACACACAGGCTCAATAACACACACACACACACACAGGCTCAATAACACACACACACACACACACACACAGGCTCAATAACACACACACACACACAGGCTCAATAACACACACACACACACACACAGGCTCAATAACACACACACACACACACTAAACAATTTCACAAAACAACAATTTTCTGTTTTCAGTATTTATTCTGTTAATATATAAAGTTTAAACAAATCAAAACTCTGGATCACATTCTGGACAAAACCATTTTCAAAATGTCAAAAATATAAAAAGCGAATCCTTCACATTCACATTAATAAATCAACTCTTAAGTTTAAATTCCCCAAAATATTCTTCATAGTATAAATGATAACACTTCCAGTAAGAATTGACTGTTGATCAATTGGCGTAGTGGATAGAGCGTGTACCTTATCGGCTCCGGCCTTCGTTGCAGTGGTCGCGAGTTCAAATCCGACCCGTGGACCTTTACTGCAGGTCATCCCCCTCTCTCTCTCTCCCTCCCTCTCTGTCTCTCTCTCTCTCTGTCTCTGTCTACCATATACCGTAACAGAAAGGTATATATAGAATATTTCTATTGTAATATTATATTATAATATTTAGTTTGTTATTTAAAGGTGCTCCGAGGAACTTTCAATTTGCTCATTCTAGCGCCCCCCTTTGGACAAAAGCAGGTAGTGTTTTTACCACGCCAGCTGTTGTTCCTGGGTGAGCGTATATACCCATGACAAAGGCATTAAGAAAAACTATATAAAAAATAGCATTCTTTGCACTGATGGTCTCGTTTGCTGTTACATGTAATTTATGATCATCAGAGGAGAAATGAGACTGTTTCAGGAATAGTTAAAAGTTCCTCGTAGAGACTTTAACATACATCAAACCTTCCCACAAAATATGTCTCTTCTTCCATAAAAAAATGTATATTTCAAAGCTTTATTCAGTTTGTATCCTTATCATAAATGCCACATAAATAAAGTTGTGTATGTGTGCCTGTCTGCCTGCCTGTCTGTCTGTCTGTCTGTCTGTCTCTCCCTCCCTCTCAGTGTCTGTCTCTGTCAGTGTTTGGGGCGACTGTGTCTCAGTTGGTAGAGCGGGTCGGCCGATGATCAAAGGGTTGGAGGTTCAATCCACCTTGCCTCGTGTGAATGTCGATAGTTAGCCTGCTGCTATCGGTGTATGAATGTGTGTGTGAATGGTAACGTGGGAATGGGAACAGGTCTCCGTTGCAAAAGAGTCTTCGGACTCAATGGGATTTACCTGTAGAAATAAAGGTTAGAAGTGTCTGTCTGTGTGTCTGTCTGTGTGTCTGTCTGTCTGTCTGTCTGTCTGTCAGTGTCTGTCTCAGTGTCTCTCTGCCTGCCCGTCTGTCTGTCTGTCTGTCTCTCTCTCTCAGTGTCTCTCTCCCTCTCAGTGTCTGTCTGTCTGCCTGCCTTCCCGTCTGTCTGTCTGTCTGCCTGTCAGTGTCTGTCTCAGTGTCTCTCTGTCTGTCTGTCTGTCTGTCTGTCTGTCTGTCTGTCTCTCTTCAGGATGTAGTAACCACATGGATTCCTTCCATATCCAGCTCCACTGAGTGAACACTGAAGTCTCCCAGACCCTGAAACAAATTAATTTAAGTTATTAACAATGTATAAAATAAATTATTAATTATATTATATATATTTATATATATTTCTAAATGTTTTAAATGTTTGTTAAAATACAATAAAATATGTTTAAATGTTGATCTGTATAATGTACTGATAATTCAACCCCCCCCCCCAAAAAAAAATAACTTAAAAAAAACTTTAAACCTGCAGTGTGTAGAATTTTGGGTTTTATTTCCTAGCAGATTTTGTAGAAAGCAATTATAATATCCATAAGTACATTTAATTTAGTGCATAATTTTTTTTTAATTATTATTTTTTCCCTTAGAAAGGGTCTCATATATGTCCATATTTCTGCACATTTTGGACCAAGGCCTAGTGCCGCCATCTTGAAAGTGTCATAGTTGGAATGTCATCAGGTGCATTGTTTAAAATGTAGAATTGTTCTTGTCCTTGAAGGCCACTGTAGCTTCTGTTATTATTCAAAAGGTGTGTGTCTCTGTCTGTTGTGTATGTGTGTGTGTGTGTGTGTGTGTGTGTGTGTGTGTGTGTGTGTGTGTGTCTGTGTGTGTGTGTGTGTCTCTGTCTGTTGTGTGTGTGTGTGTGTGTGTGTGTGTGTGTGTCTGTCTGTCTTACCGGTGTGTTCTTAAGTACGTCCAGCACAGCCTGTTGTTGCCGTGGTTCCTTAGTCAG
>CASHTC010000224.1:27500-30000 GCA_949357725.1 Hyperoplus immaculatus
GTTTTCAAGGACCCTGAAGCTTCAAATATACCCTGTGTTCCAGTCCCCATCCTCCCCCGCTATTTAGTTTGGTAGAAACAGATTTAGTTTATCCCAATAGGGGAGGCCGGGGATAGCAGGCACACTATTTACTCTAGTGAGAATTGATCATCACCTAAACATCTTTCAATATTCATTCCTACATTAAATTGAAGCTTAATGTGTTGGCTTGAAATGTGAACCCCTCACTTTTTTCTATTTTATTGTAATAAAGAAGAAATTAATCATCAAAGACACCCTTACACATTGTGACAACCAACCCCATCAAGGGGTCGGTTGTCACACACTATGGGGTTGTTTGTCACAATGTAATCTTAATGGGAAAAATCTTAAAAAGAAGGCAAGAAAGCAGAACTAAATTTGAAAGTTTAATTGCATTGTCAAGTTGACAAATAGGCCTACATAACTTACTGTAGCCTTGGCAGCTGGTCTAGTTTGGGATGCACTGGGTTGTTTTGATTTTGTTGCCCTTTTTTCTTTTGCATGCTAGCTGCCTTTTCCTGCTCTATTCTTTCCTTCTGTGGGGGAAAAATAAATAATTTTCCAGCCTTTGTTTACTAACCTTGTAGGAACAGCAGCTCCTCTCTCCACTGGAGCTCCGCCTCCTGATGCGTCAGTGACATCACTTCCTGTAGTGACAGACTTGTACTTATTTATTTATTTACTTTGTCATTTAATTATTATAATTTTTTTTTCTTTTGTATTATTATTATTATTTTTTTTTTTCAATATTTTTTTTCTTATTAATAAACCAAATACAAAACTCTAATAGGGGAATTAAACATACATTCAACAGGTAAAAAATAAGTGCCAGAATGAATGAATGAATGAATGAATGAATGAATGAATGAATGAATGGATGAATGGAAAGAGAAAATCATAAAAACAAACATAATCAAACATTTATTTATTTATTTACTTATTCATTCATTAATTCTTTCAATCAATTATAACTGTAATTAATTAATTAATTAATTTATTTATTTTTAATGATAAACGAAATACAAAACTCTTATGGGGGAACATATGAAAATTAATTAAAAAATAAAAGTCACAAAATACTATTGTAGTTGTCGTGTGAGGTTTGCCCCAGTTTTGTTTTTGCTTTGTTTTGTTTCTTTGTGTATTTGTAGCTTATTTTATCTCTTGTCTGTTTATGTGAGGGAGGGGGGTGAGGAAGGGGGAGGGGGGTGAGGGAGGAGGGGAGGGGGGTGAGGGAGGGGGGAGGGGGGTGAGGGAGGGGTGAGGGTGGGGGGGAGGGGGGTGAGGAAGGGGGTTGTGTATGTATTGTATGTGTCTACTTATTCTGTTTTTTTATACATATGTAAAATATTGTAAAAATCATTAAAATAAAAGTAAATAAATAAATAAAAAATAAAAAATCATAAAAACATCCAACCTGTAGAGACAGACGCCATGATTCCCTCCAGGTGTGCAGAGAGCCAGTGTTACCTAGCAACCAGCCCAAGCCTTCAGTCAGACCCAGAGCGCCACCTATGGGCTGAAGGCAGTATGACAGGGAAGAGACAGAAGAATCACATAACATTATTTTTTTTAATATATATTTTTGTATATTTAAGAATAAATATGAAGACAATAGGCTCACATAAGGTTTTTTTTGTTGATATTTTTGTATATTTTTTTAATCTACTTTTCGGATATTTTATACACTTTTAATTTTAATTTTAGATTTTTAATTTTTAATTTATTTAATTTAAAAAAATATATATATATTTTTTGTTATATAATAAACAGTAACGCTGCTTTAATTGACTATAACAGGGTTAGATGTCTTTATTTATTTTTTATTTAAGGATATTTTTAAAACATCTTAATTAAATTTTAGAGAGACAATACTCACATAAGATTTAATTTTTTTATTTTTATATACATGTGAGTCTTAGAAGAGTTACTGTTTCACTGTTGTTATTTACAGCAGCAGGGCCCACAGTTAAAGTGTCTCTATATTCTTACCTATGTATTGTTATTATAATGTGGAAGTAGTAACTCACTGCGGTCCAGCCTACGCCCTGCTCCGGCCCCACACCGCCCCCGCTGGTCTGGTGCACAATCACAGGGAAGAGACGAGCCGAGAGAACGGAGCGCTTCGAACCGCTGAACCACAGATCTGACGGTCTGAAAAAAATTGTCAGCTCTTTAATCCAAAGATGAACTATTCAAATCCAAATCAAATCAAATCAGTTTTATTTGTACAGCCCAATATCACAAATAGACATTTGCCTCAGTGGGCTTTACATTCCATACAGTATGACACCCTCTGCCCTTATCTATCTATCTATCTATCTATCTATCTATCTATCTATCTATCTATCTATCTATCTATCTATCTATCTATCTATCTATCTATCTGCCCTTAGACCCTTCCTAAATATTAATCACTTAAAGCTGGGGTATGTGATTTCTGATTGGTCAAAGTTAACATGAGCTGTACACTTTGACC
>CASHTC010000225.1:5000-7500 GCA_949357725.1 Hyperoplus immaculatus
ATTTTTCCGTACGCTCTGCGCTTGCGCGGGACGTAATGTCTCACAACAGCAGGCGGCGCTAATCTGTATTGTGGCCCGAAAAAATACGAAAGCCGGAAATGATGGGACAGCTCTCTAGAGCATAAACATAGATAGAAATACGTATTTATATTCATGGGCCCATAAGAGCACAATTTTAGCAGAGAGTGTCGAGCATGGTTGTGAGCAGTCAACAAGGGTTGATGCATGTGAGTACTCGCAAAACGAAACGAACAAACACACTTAAAACGATGGCTAGCTGTTGTTAGCTGTTTGTGCTACCCGCCTCACTTCCGGGCTTCACTGATTCGCTAGCCCTCCACCAATCAAATTGCTCCAAATGAAAGACGGTCGGGCCGCCGATTGAACATGTTCAATCGGCGCAAAACAAGCCCGACGACCTCTACGTCGGCCGACGTCACGGCACACACCAAACAGATTCGTGTCCCGACCCCCTACCGACACTACGACGGCGATTATCTGGCCGGTGTGTCCTGGCCTTTAAAGCCAAATTCTGTCGTCGCTAGGTCGTATCCTTGGTAGTTCCTATTGACTGGAGTACTGAACTACGTTTTCATTACATAAGAACCTTATGGGTTTGCAATGGGTATTCCAGTTATTATACGAGGTCTCGGGCGTTGCTGTGGAAACAAGTTGTTTATTCGTTCGAAACAAATCTAGTTTCGTTTCAAAAAAAATCTAATTTGATCGCAAAAAGGCATGAAAATATAACTGAGTGGTCTAATTATTATTTTTATTAGTAGGTGACTATGGTATAAGGCGGGTTAATGCCCTTCGAGGTGTCCAGGTATCAGGGGTTAATGGACTATATAGAGATTTTGTTGTTGATTTCAGCTCACCATGTTTGTTTGTTTCTTTTTTTTTTTTCCAAATCTTTCAGGAACCAAAGAGAAGGTTCTGGTTGAGATTCTGTCCCAGAGAAGCAGCGCTCAGAGACAGCTCATCTGTGAAGCTTATCAGGAGGCTACTGGCAACGTAAGATGTCTATCTATCTATCTATCTATCTATCTATCTATCTATCTATCTATCTATCTATCTATCTATCTTATCTATCTATCTATCTATCTATCTATCTATCTATCTATCTACCTATCTATCTATCTATCTATCTATCTATCTATCTATCTATCTATCTATCTATCTATCTATCTATCTATCTACAGTGCACACACACAGACAGACACACACGGGGAACTCCACTTCTTTAGTTGCTTTGGACAAAAAAGTTTCCAAATTTGTCTTGGAGGAAAAGGGATGAGTATGGGATGGAACAGATCAACTGTTAATCGCTAACTGACTTTAGGGAGTTTGAAATAATTAAAAAACAACACAGACAAAAGCCAGATTAGATTCTCCAATTCCCTCCAAACTAAAGTGGATTCAGTCATTTTCAGTCCAACCATGAAGTAAGTGTTCCTCATCACGACTCCCTGGGCATTCACCTTAAAGGGACACACACACACACACGCACACACAAGTAGACACACAACACACAGACACACAAACGCATGCACGCAGGCACACACACACACAGAAGACAGACACACACACACACACACACAAATGCACGCACGCACGCACACAGACACACACACACACACACACACACACACCTCTCCTATTGGCTGAGACAGCGGGCTCTGATTGGTTGTTAGGAACCAGCCTGTTGCTGGGGCTGTTTCCATGGTGATCACTATCACAGCTTATTTTCCCCACAGTACTATGTAGTATGCCAGAAAAAGATTTAGGATGTCCAATACATGCACGTCAATTGAAGTATGCTGAAAATACATAAATGCCCAACTGACTCCAATAGCATTTTGCAGTATTCGTCTTTATTCTTGACATTTCTCGACATAATGAAAAAAAAACTTCCTTATCTGATTTTTTTTTCTCTCCTGTCTGTGGCCCTAAAACTCTTCTGTACATTATATGTAGTGTAGTAAAAAGAAAGAGTATGCGATTTGGAAGGCAGGGCATGTTTATATTTTTCTCAGAGCATCAACTCTGTAGCTGTAGTGACTGCTCCTCTGCTGGGCAGCGGCTGACATTACACCCTGGAACTGCTTAATAAAAATATCACCAACACCTATTAAAGCTGCAGTGTGTAGCATTTTGGGTTTATTTCCTAGCAGATTTTGTAGAAAATAATTATAATATCCATAAGTACATTTAATTTAGTGCATAATAGCTGAATTTTTTTTTAGAATTATTTATTTTTTCCCTTAGAAAGGGTCTCATATATGTCCATATTTCTGCATATTTTGGACCAAGGCCTAGCGCCATCTTGAAAGTGTCATAGTTGGAATGTCATCAGGTGCATTGTTTAAAATTTAGAATTGTTCTTGTCCTTGAAGGCCACTGTAGCTTCTGTTATTATTCTAAAGGGTTGGGGTTACCCAGGGAGTGTTGCATTCTAGAACTTTGTAGAACTTACTTGATGATGTCATCTTACACACTG
>CASHTC010000225.1:15000-18885 GCA_949357725.1 Hyperoplus immaculatus
ACTAGTGTGTGTGTGTGTGTGTGTGTGTGTGTGTGTGTGTGTGTGTGTGTGTGTGTGTGTGTGTGTGTGACAGCGCTCAATTAAGGAGCAGTAAATTTGATTTTGATTTAAAAGTGGCCCACCTGCTATTTAAAGCTACAGTGCGTAATTTGTCATTTAGCTAATTGAATGTCGGTTACATTCAAGCCATCGCCAAACGAGTTGACACAAACGAGTTGACACAAAGTTGATTAAGCCTATCAGCTCCACAAAACTCTCTCTGTATTTCTCAGTATGGCAGCGTTTACAAACCGGTTTCGCCCCCCCGAACCCCCCCCCCCCCCCCCCCCGACAAAAAAATCCCAAGAAGAGCCCAAGAAATGTTTCAGTTGTCGATTCTTTACTGCTCATAAAAAACACTGGACTATACAGCAGAAGGTATAAAATCCAATGCACCATCACTGAAGGCTTTCACCGACAGTGTTGCTGTAATCGCTCAGAATTCCTCAATTGCGGGCGACAAAAGTTACACACTACAGCTTTTAATTGTATGGGTAGTTGTTACCACATTATCAAAACTCATCTATTGTCCCGTGTACTCCCACTATAGTGGCCTTTTTGTGAGAGCTTGTAAGCCACTATAGGAGCGGGGTAGATGACGCGCAATCCAAAATCAAAACAAAGCAATCGCTGAATTGAAGTTTAAACAAAAGTGCTTTATTGGGCAAAGCTTCAAACTAAATTATTCTTCTTAATTCGCTATACTCTGACACACACATTTGCGATTTGCGGTCACAAAACTTCTTCTGCCCTTCATTAGGTGAATGAATACAATAATAACCCTGGCCTGCAGGGAGCCAGACAGAATACCAACTCAACTCAACCATAGCTATATCCAATATTATTTATATACATTTCCATTATGGCTCCGACACCCACACACTTACAGCTTGGCCAGACACATTATTTTTCTGGTTACTCATCAACAATATAGCCACAGCAGCACAGAAGGCCACCCTATGAATTTCACAGAAATCTGAAAAATGCTTTAATTTGGGAGAATAATCAAAAATAATCCCTATTTTTGATGCCGCCGCCGCTGCAGAGCTCCTGACGGCCTTCAAATCTGCTCCACTCACGGATAATTCACAACACAAAAGGTGTAATACACGCATTATCAACCTCTCAAACCTCTCAAACCGCCTCTAACACACACACACGCACGCACACAAACACACACACACACACACACACACACACACACACACACACACACACACGAAACTGACAATAGAGGATCCTCTTCACTTCCAAACAACATTGCAATGAATTCTGGGTAACTGAGATATGCCGCCATGTAAACAGGTATAGCTTCTGTTGTGCATTCAGCTCTCATGCGAGTGTTTGTGTGTGTGTGTGTGTGTGTGTGTGTGCATGTGTGTGTGTGTGTATGGGTCTCAGTGTGTGTGTGTGTCTCAGTGTTTATGTGTGTGTGTGGGTCTCAGTGTGTGTGTCTCAGTGTTTGTGTGTGTGTGTGTGTCTCAGTGTGTGTGTGTGCGCGTGTGTGTGCGCGCGTGTATGGGTCTCAGTGTGCGCGTGTGTGTGCGCGTGTGTATGGGTCTCAGTGTGTGTGTGTGTGTGTGTGTGTGTGTGTGTGTGTGTGTGTGTGTGTGTGTGTCTCAGTGTGTGTGTGTGCGCGTGTGTGTGCGCGCGTGTGTATGGGTCTCAGTGTGTGTGTGTGTGTGTGTGTGTGTGTGTGTGTGTGTGTGTGTGTGTGTGTGTGTGTGTGTGTGTGTGTGTGTGTGTGTGTGTGTGTTTAGCTTCTGTTGTGCATTCAGCTCTGCAGATGTAGAGAAAACAGTTTAAATACAGCCCCGGAAAAAATCAAGAGACCAGTCTGGATTTTTCTTCAATCTCCATCTCTACATTACTTATTGAAAATGCTCTAAACGACAATATTTTCATGGCGAATTTGGTAGAAATGTTGCCAGTAGTTTATATTATAAAACCAAAATGTTCATTCTACTCAAACATATGCCTCTAGAGAGTAAAACAAAGAGACACTGAACATTGGGCGTGGTCTCTTCATTTTTTCCAGAGCTGTATACTGAAGCCGTTTGTTTTTTTCTGTGTGAAATTTAATCCAGTTTCTTCTGGACTTAATCCACATTCTCAGCATAGGGAAGTTTTTTCATTTTCATTTAACTTTTATTTATCCTCGAGAGACCAGTTGAGGGGTGAACCTCATTTACAATGGTGTCGAGTTCAAACAAATTCAAAGGAAAAACAACAATACATAAACAATATTCAACGCAAATACATCAAATACCTGTCAACAGGTGAAGAGAAAAACAATTGAAACATTTACACAGTGGTGAAGATTAAGTGGTAGCAATTAAAATTAAATGGGTGAAAGTACAATATAGCCTAATTAAAACAGTTACAGGTAGAGTTTGGCAGATTTAAAATAGTTTGTTTAAATTGGTTAAAGGATATGAAGTTATTTAGTTTAATTTGTTGCTGTAAATTGTTCCAGGAGTGAACGTGTATGTTCTCCCGATCATAAAGTATTGGCAACGTTACTCATACATGCTCTAAAATGCATTTTCTAATGTCTGATCTTGATGTATTTCATGCCTCTGTAAAGCACTTTGAATGGCCTTGAGTCTGAATTGTGCTATAGAAATAAACTTGCCTTGCCATACTGTAAGCAGAAGTAGAAAGTTGGCAACACAATAACTTATTGGATGCAGTGAACCTCGCAGACTTTAGAATATATCACATATTTACTGGTACAACATGGGACAACTAGATTGGACTAAGACATATACCGAACTTGCCACTCGAATGGACCGTCTCACTTGTCTGAGTATACATGGCCCTTCAAATATTCGATAAATGGCCGGAGCATGAGTCATCCAGGTGTTTTTATCCGACTTTGCTTGTCCGTTAATGTGCCGATTTGTGTGCGAAGTAGATCGGATAAAGGTGTTTACATGCAGTTTAAAAGTCCTGTTGAAGTCTTATTCGTTTATTTACCTGATTATGAGTCTGCATGTAAACGCAGTGTTTCAGAGTGGGTGTTAATACAAAATATTATGTTAGCAAGGATCTTTAGGACAGCTTCTCAACTGTCAACTACAGTCCTCTGGAATATCACTTTTTAAAATGGTTAAAGGTGCTCCGAGGAACTTTCAGTTTGTGTTAATTCTAGCGCCCCCCTTTGGACAAAAGCGGGAGTGTATTTACTACGCCAGCTCTAGTTCCTGGGTGAGCGTATAACCATGACAAAGGCATTAATAAAAACTATATAAAAATAGCATACTTTGCACTGATGGTCTCGTTTGCTTTTACATGTAATTTATGATCATCAGAGGGAAAATTAGACTGACAGAAATATTTAAAAGTTCCTCGGAGCACCTTTAGTATCACATTTTACAGGGCAATTATGTGAGTGCGTGCGTGCGTGCGTGTTTATGCGTGTGTGTTTATGTGTGTGTGTGTGTGTGTGTGTGTGTAAAAAATGTTTTGGACTCACCATGTTTCTTCTGTTCATATCTTGATCCTGTGGAAAACTGTCATCAAACAATAGCAACAACCACACAGACTCCATGTCCTTTTGATTTACATTTTATTTTGACAAGCGCTCTGTGAAACATGTACAATAGGTTTCCCCCGTACAGACAGCGCTCTGTGAAACATGTACAATAGGTTTCCCCCGTACAGACAGCGCTCTGTGAAACATGTACAATAGGTTTCCCCCGTACAGACAGCGCTCTGTGAAACATGTACAATAGGTTTCCCCCGTACAGACAGCGCTCTGTGAAACATGTACAATAGGTTTCCCCCGTACAGACAGCGCTCTGTGTAACATGTACAATAGGTTTCCCCCGTACAGACAGCGCT
>CASHTC010000226.1:10000-20000 GCA_949357725.1 Hyperoplus immaculatus
GTTTGTGTGTGTGTCTGTGTCCCTCTCTCAGTGTGTGTGTCTGTCTGTCTGTCTTTCTGTCTGTGTTGTGTCTATGTGTGTGTGTCTCTCTCTCTCTCTCAGAGTGTGTGTGTGTCTGTCTGTCTGTCTCACTTTCTTAGTCCGATATCAAAGGCAAAACAAATATGTATTTAAAGGGTCAGTGTGTAGTTTCAGAGGAGGGGGGTTTGTTTACATTCACAGAGCCTGCAGTTAGTTTACTAAACATATTTACTCTACATGTAATTCTTAGTATTAAATAATTCTATCATCATAAATCAAATTATTTTGAGGAACCTGGAACCAAACGTAAGACTAGAATATGTTTGTAAACCAAACTGTGGGCCCTGCTGCTGTAAACAACAACAGTGAAACAGTAACTCTTCAGGAAGCTTTCTAACTTCAAACAGTGTTCCAGGGATCACATTTTCCTGTGAGGAAAGTTTGTTATTCAGTTATTATGAGAATATACCTTAGTAAATGTTTTACTTCTCTGACACACCCAAAGTTACACACTGCACCTTTAACACCAATAAAACAAAATCAGTGAATATCTCCTATATGCGCTTAAAGGTGTTAATACACCGCCTAGGCTCTGTAAATTGGTATGGTACACAAAGGGGGGTCCCACTCTAGCTAGACATAGTTTACAGAGCCTAGGCTGTGTATTAACACTGGATTTGTTTTCAGCACACACACACACAGTACAGACAGACAGACAGATAGACAGACAGACACACACACAGTACAGACAGGTAGCAGATCATGAGGAGATATTCACACAGTACAGACAGGTAGACAGACAGACAGGTAGACAGACAGGTAGACAGACAGACAGACAGACAGACAGGTAGCAGATCATGAGGAGATATTCACTGATTTTTTCCAACAAGCGTTCTCCGGAATCTGACTCCACCTTTCAACTGGAAGCAGTCATTGAGCGGTCTTAAACAGGTGAGTACAGGTGTGCATACAGGTGTTTTACTCACGTTTTATTGGCCCAGGTGTGTGTTTAAAACTCCCCCTTTCAGTTGGTTTAAATATTAAAAATATTAAACATCAAAAGTCTCAAAAACTCTAAAATATATGTAATAATTCAGCACTGACCGATTCTGACCGTCAGCATGCCTCTGCTCCGTGTGCTCTGACGTCAGAGAAACCGGCCGATCCGGATTCCGCTAAGCCCCGCCCCCTAACGCGCTCTCAGCCAATCAAAATGCTGCAGAGGGAGAGCGACGTCACACACAAACAGACAGACAGACACACACACACACACACACACACAGAAATACACACATACACACACACAGACAGACACAGACAGAAACACAGAAACACACACAGACGGACACAGACAGACAGACACAGACAGACAGACAGACAGACAGACACACACACAAACACACACACACACACACACACACACACACACAGAGTAATAACTGGTTCGTCTGCCAACACACACACACACAGACAATTAAACAGACACACACTCACACACACACAGAGTTAGAACTGGTTCGTCTGCTTAGCGTTCGTGGGGTTAAAATTTCTTTGTGAAGGAAAATTCCTGGATGAGGAAATGTTACTGACCCCACTTCATCGTTCCTTTGTTTTTATTGAACACACACACACGCACACACACGCACACACACACACACACACACGCGCACACACACACACATGCACACACACACACACACACAAACACACACACACTGTACTGATGCAGAACGTATGCAGACAGACAGGTTGGCACAGTATGTAGGTTAAGGTAAGAGAGAGAGAGAGAGATAGAGAGAGAGACACACACACAGAGCGAGACACAGAGAGAGAGACACACACACACACACACACACAGAAAGAGAGAAAAAGACACACACACACACTGAGAGAGAGAGAAAGAGAGACAGGCAGGTTGGCAGGGAGAGAGACAGACAGATACGCAGACAGACAGGTTGACACAGGATGTAGGTTACGAGAGACACACACACACACACACACACACACACACACACACACACACACACACAAATAGTTTTTCTTAATGCTTTTGTCATGGGTCATATGCTCACCCAGGAACAACAGCTGGCGTGGTACAAACACTACTGCTTTAGTCCAAAGGGGGCCAGTGTATTAAAACTTAATACCATAATTGAAATGTACACAAAGCCTTTTTTACTCAATCACTCTTCTAACAGTAAGTCATAACAGGCCTTTCTCTGCTCTGCCATTGTTGTTTCAGCAATTCTGAGTAAAAACAACAACACTGTCGGTGCATCTACATGAGGTAAAGCCTTCAGTGATGGCTCATGGATTTTGTACCTTCTGCTGTACGTCCAGGTTTTTTTTCTTAGCAGTAGAATCAAAAACTGAAACATTTCTTGGGCTCTTCTTGGGGTTTTTCTGAGCTCCTGCACCAGTGTGTGTGTGAGGGGGGGAGGACACCAGTTTGTAAACGCTGCCATACTGAGAAATACAGAGAGAGTTTTGTGGAGCTGATAATAGGCTAAATCAACTTTGTGTCAACTCGTTTGGCGATGGCTTGAATGTAACAGACGTTTGTTTATATGAAAAAAGTTACGCACTATAGCTTTAGTTAAACCGACACAGCAGCCAGCTACCAGTCAACAGTTACAGCAAAATCAATACACTTATAACAGTTAAAATAAACAGCTACCAGGGGTTGACATTAAGGTTTCAAAAGCACTTGCCCATAGGGCAAGTACAGATAATGTTTTACTTGCCCGAATGTCATGCTCACTTGCCCAAGGCTAATTAAATTATACATTTTAGCGAACCGTATCTCTTAAATGCAAACACTGCTTACTTGTCTCATCCTGAACACAAACAACCAACAACAATTCATATAAGCATAGATATCATGACATCACACATACAGCCAAGAGCTTGGTCCTGCTACAGCATCGTGAAAGGGCCTCTTTTTGCCAGGCACCTGGCCTGGTTTTGGGGGGTCTCAGAAAACTCAGTCTAGCTCAGAGTCAAGCTGAATGTTAGCTTCCACACAAATGTTCAGAACATTTTTACTTATTTAAAAAGGTCACATTGTGCCAAAAAGTGATCGTGTGCCATAAAATGATTAAAGTCCACCATGTTAAAGCTATTGCCCAGTTACACTGTAGGGAGGGGGATCATTAATTTCTATTCATATTGATACCATTATAAAGACTCCACAATCAAAATCTTTATCGATAGCCTACTTTTCTATTATCTTGTTAAAAGAGAACTGGTATTATTGCTTTAATTGCTTATAAGCTGAGCAGAGCTAAGGATCGGACTTTAAACAGGTCCATATCCAATCATTCCATATTTAGGCCTACTATTTATTTTATATTGCTGGGAAAACAAGTTTTTCACCCAAACTGTATTATTCAAGCTTCTCGCGAAAAACTCAAATTTCTTTTTTTTCTTGATGTTACATTTGAACACATCATGATGTCATTTTATTGACCTGTCCCTAATAATCAGATTACTGAGCCGACCTGAACACATCACATTTTTTTAAGCTAACTACTTCTTATCCTGCAGATTTTGATATGGATTTGAAAACTATCAATTTTTTTAACAGCGGGACTTGCTACAGTCTCGTTTGTTGATCACCGCTGCTTTGAATGAATGATGAGATGGCGCCGAGCCTGTCTGCAGCGGCACCGGCTCAGGAGACAGAGTTTTTTAGTTTTTTTGGGGGGAGACGGAGTTGAAGCGGGTTGAAGGAGTTTCTTCAAGACAGTCGAAGGTACAACACTTTTACAGTCTATGATGCGGACCAGTGATGGAATAATATACAAAAGTAGGCCTAATTAGTTGAAGATGACGCGACTCTACTCGATATTTAAAATTACATCATGTGACCTACTGGACTCCATAGCGGTATCGACAAGCTCAAACGTTATTGATTTATGTGTTTTGAATATAGCAGAACCAGGTCCATAGAGCCGGCTTTCGGAACGTAGACAGCGAAACTGCGCACACACAGGCTGGTGTGTGTGTGTGTGTGTGAGAGAGATAGAGGGCGAGAGATGCTGCTGGCTGCTGCGCGCAGCTGCTCAAATGCAAATATAGCCGATCTATTTTGTGTGAGTTTGCAGGAACAAAAGGTTTCTAAAACACATGAATAAATAGCTTAGACTACTGAGAACTTAAATCCACTTGCCCGTTCGGGCAACCAAAGAGCAATCTCAACTTGCCCAAACATTATTTTCACTTGCCCCGGGCAAGCGGGCAACCGTTAGTGTCAACCACTGGCTACATTAAAGGAACAATTCACCCATAAGGAACCGGCGTTCTATCATTATAAAATCACTTTTATAATATAATGAATGAGGTTTTTCTTTCCTCAGTCTTCCCTTGGCCCAGCTGTCCTGTTAATCCTAACCTTACATTTTACCATGTGTGATGTCACAAATGGTAAAATGTAGGGTTAGTTAGGACAGTGAGACCATAAAACACTCTTTCTGCCTTTTCTCAGGCTGGGATGAACCGATTTCTAAAATGTTTTGCACATTTATACTCCATAGGATCTCAGAGTTCAATACACCTTCATATTCCCACCAGGTGAAGTAGGTTTTTATTGCTATACAGCTAAATGATGGTGACAAAGTTTTTTTTTCAATTATTAAAGCTTTATTTACACCGTCCCAGTATCACAAATTTGCAACAAAGAGATTTTTACATTCTGTTATGTCATCACCTGTCTCCTCACCGTCCATACCTGATATGAAAAAAAGATTCCACCAAATTTGGAAACAGTTTTTTTTATGCACAAAATCGAGCAATTCTCCTGCGTTGGAGTTTCGACCGCTCCGCACACATCTACAGTGGTTGTATATGGTCGATAAGTAAGTACATTTATGAGATTTTTAAAATACCCTCTCAAAACTTACCCTGCGTTCCGAATCGCATACTATCCACTATTTAGTTTGGTAGAAAAAATACGTAGGATGTCCCGATTCTTGTGGCCAGATTTAGGATGGTTAGAAGTACCCGGATGTCCTACTTCATGCGGCCAAGATTTTTAGTGTTGAAAACTGCATCCTATTTGGGTGATTCTGACCCACAATCCAATGCGCACGTGAAGTGACGTCACATCGACGAAGCCTCCATATGAAAACAACCCGGGGATGCGACGGATATAAAAGCAAGAGGCAAGATCAAGGAGCCATGTTAGGATGAAATAAATAAGTAAAAGTATGTCCCAAGTGTAGCATACTGCATGCTAACTAGATTCTGTTTATGGTCAGATGTAGTATGGAGGATAGAGAGAAGAAAGAGGAGGAGATTTGGAACGCAGGGTGAGTGTACTTATAATCAGTACATACATGTCTTGGCACAATTCTTAAAAACAATACCTCCTCAGTGTCCTTGAGTTTGAGATCGGTTTTTCATGTTCATAAAAAATAAATTACAGCAAATAAAACATTGGTTTTGTTATAGACATAGACTATATAGAGCTCTGGAACGCATTAAGAGACCAGACTGGACTTTTCTTCAATCTTCATCTCTAGGTTGCTTAAAGGTGCAGTGTGTAATATGACTTCATCAAGAAAGTTCTACAAAGTTCTAGAATGCAACGCTCCCTGGGTAACCCCACCCCTTTAGAACAATAACAGAAGCTACAGTGGCCTTCAAGGACAAGAACAATTCAAAATTTTAAACAATGCACCTGATGACATTCCATCTGACACTTTCAAGATGGCGGTGACAAGGCCTTGGTCCAAAGTATGGAGAAATATGGACATATATGAGACCCTTTCTAAGGGAAAAAATAATAATTCTAAAAAAAAATGCAGCTATTATGCACTAAATTAAACGTACTTATGGATATTATAATTATTTTCTACAAAATCTGCTAGGAAATAAAACCCAAAATTCTACACACTGCAGGTTTAAAGAGAATGCTCTTTAATGACAAAAAATGTATTGGAATTTGGTAGAGATATTGTCAGTAGTTTATATTATAAAACCAAAATGTTCATTCTACTCAAACATATGCCTGTAAAGAGTAAAACGAGAGACACTGAACATTTGGAGCGGTCGGTCTCTTCATTTCTTCCGGAGCTGAACGGTCGATAAGTGGATTTATGAGATTTTTTAAATGTCCCTTTAACAAGTTTAAAAACCCATGTTTACACAGAAATCTAGTTCTAGTAAAAAAAATCTTCTTTTGGCAATTCCAACTTGGGTTTTCTTGCACTGTTTAACCCATTGATGACGGCTGCTGCGCGATGCCACATTGGCTCTCCTGCCTGATGCTGCGTCGCGCAGCATTATTACTTTATCTAATTTTCATGGCATTCCCAGCATAGAATGCACTGTCATTGGTTCAAATACACATGAGGTGGGTTTTGTTGATTTTTTTAAGACCACGTGATCACCCAAAAGTTGTGTGGTTTGCCAAAAATCATGTCAATCAAAAAAATAAAAAGTAAAAAAATAAAACAAAATAATTATAAAAATACGCCGGCTATGTCGGCGACAGAACAGTTCGTGGCGTTTGGTGCGCAGAATCAAGGTCTACTATAGACTACTGACGAAAATCACACAACACATCTCATTTTGACGATTTTTAGAAATATTTGTTGGTGTGTAAGCGCTAAGGGAGCATGTTTAAATAAAACCTGTGAACCTTAACTTTTAAATGTATTTTATTTCATGTTTCTATGTGCTACACAGGCTTAGATATTAAGGTTTTGGTAGACTTGACAATTCCTACTATTTTTTCAGAAAACCCTCAGGCATTAAGGACATGCATCCTAGATTGCCATAGTCATCAATGGGTTAAAGTGGACAATCGCCTGTTTTTAGCATTTAAAAACCTGCTAATCTTGTGATTATAAAAGGTCTTAATGTCCCCATAGTGTACTGACGTCTACATCAGAGCATTGATAAGTCCAGAATGTCCAGAAGATCACGATTCATCTGATAACCAAGATATTTTAACACTTCTATAAAACCAGTGTTATGACGTGAAACATTACTCAACACATCTGCTGTTGGCAATCTGACATGGGTTCTGCTTAACACGACGCACCATTACCACATAGTCTGTTGGCAATCTGACATGGGTTCTGCTTAACACGACGCACCATTACCACATAGTCTGTTGGCAATCTGACATGGGTTCTGCTTAACACGACGCACCATTACCACATAGTCTGTTGGCAATCTGACATGGGTTCTGCTTAACACGACGCACCATTACCACATAGTCTGTTGGCAATCTGACATGGGTTCTGCTTAACACGACGCACCATTACCACATAGTCTGTTGGCAATCTGACATGGGTTCTGCTTAACACGACGCACCATTACCACATAGTCTGTTGGCAATCTGACATGGGTTCTGCTTAACACGACGCACCATTACCACATAGTCTGTTGGCAATCTGACATGGGTTCTGCTTAACACGACGCACCATTACCACATAGTCTGTTGGCAATCTGACATGGGTTCTGCTTAACACGACGCACCATTACCACATAGTCTGTTGGCAATCTGACATGGGTTCTGCTTAACACGACGCACCATTACCACATAGTCTGTTGGCAATCTGACATGGGTTCTGCTTAACACGACGCACCATTACCACATAGTCTGTTGGCAATCTGACATGGGTTCTGCTTAACACGACGCACCATTACCACATAGTCTGTTGGCAATCTGACATGGGTTCTGCTTAACACGACGCACCATTACCACATAGTCTGTTGGCAATCTGACATGGGTTCTGCTTAACACGACGCACCATTACCACATCTTCTGTTGGCAATCTGACATGGGTTCTGCTTAACACGACGCACCATTACCACATCTTCTGTTGGCAATCTGACATGGGTTCTGCTTAACACGACGCACCATTACCACATAGTCTGTTGGCAATCTGACATGGGTTCTGCTTAACACGACGCACCATTACCACATAGTCTGTTGGCAATCTGACATGGGTTCTGCTTAACACGACGCACCATTACCACATCTTCTGTTGGCAATCTGACATGGGTTCTGCTTGCACTGTTAAAATCGGACAATCGCCTGTTTTTGGCATTTAAAAAAAACCTGCTTTTCTTGGCATTTTATGTCCCCATAACATATTAGCATTTACATCAGCGCATTCAGATGTCCAGAATGTCCAAATATGCAGCCAATCCGACCCGGGACTGCTTGCAATGTTAGTAGGTTTACCCACGTTTAAAAACCTGCTTTTCTTGGCATTAAGAAAGGCCTAAACATCCCCACAGCGTATTGTCCTACATCAGAGCATTCAAATGTCCAGAATGTCCATAACACGGCGCACCATTACCACATAGTCTGTTGGCAATCCGACCCGGGTTTCTTGCACTGTTAAAAATCGGACAATCGCCTGTTTTCAGCACTTTAAAAAACAGTGTTAAAAGTCGACAAATGGTCATTTTTAGCCTTGAAATAACAGCTAATATTGCCATTAAAAGGGCCTACATGTCCCCATAACATATTGTCCTACATCAGAGAATTCAGATGTCCAGAATGTCCCATCATTAGCGCTCTCTGCTCCAGTGTGGCTCTGTCCTGCTCCAACATGGATCTGTCTCTTTGCACTGCCTCTCTCTCCCTCTCCAACCACAGCCTTTCCGCCTGTAACGCTGCCCTCTCGCTCTCCACACTGGCCCGATCTCTCTCTACCATCTCTCTCTCTCTCTCCAGCGACGCCCACTCTCTTTCCAGCCCTCCCACCATTGGTCCGTCCTGTCCGTCATCCGAGCTACGGTGATTCTGATTGGTTAAAATGTCTTGTGTGTATTCCAATGATGATGATGATGATGACGTTGTAGAAATTGGAGGAAGGATTTGTTCTTGTTGAGTATGTGTGTGTGTCTGTATTTGTGTCTGTGTATGCATCTGTGTCTGTGTTTGTGTCTGTGATTGTGTCTGTGGGCGTGGTTTAGTGTTCCTAGGGGCGGAGTTAGAATGCGGCAGGTCAGTAGGGTCACTGTTGTCGTGGGTAACAGGGGTTAGGAGTGGAGCGCTGGTGGACAGACGGCCTTCCATTGCTTCGTTCATCAGATGGAACCAAGGCCACGAGCTGTCAGCCACAGACTCCATCCCGATCGGCGGGAACTTCAAATCCTACAACAGAAGAAGAAGAAGAAGAAGAAGTGAGATTTTAACTTTATTACATTTTCCCTCTGAATGATCTAATTACCTTGTTGACAGAACGCCGGTTCCGTACGGGTGAAGTATTCCTTTAAAGACCTACCTCACCTGGTGGGAATATGAAGGTGTATTGAACTCTGAGATCCTATGTAGTATAAATATGCAAAACATTTTAGAAATCGGTTCATCCTAGCCTGAGAAAAGGCAGAAAGAGTGTTTTATGGTCTCACTGTCTAACCCTACAGTTTCCTTCTTGTGACATCACAGTAAGGGTTAGGATTAACAGGACAGCTTGGCCAAGGGAAGAAAAACCTCATTCATTATATTATAATAGTGATTTTATAATGATAGAACGCCGGTTCAGTATGGGTGAAGTATTCCTTTAAGTTTTCAGGAGAAACCAATGCGAAAATATATTGTAAATTGTAACAAACTTGTATAAAAACAGCAGCGGGGCGGGCACACACACACGCACGCACCCACACACACACACACACCCCGTAATGTCCTCACCTTGTACCTCCTCTTCAGATTGTCCCATTTCTTTGCCATCTGATAGGTCGAGACTTTCGCCTGTAGACCCAGCTCCTTCAGAATCGCCCTGACACACACACACACACACATTGATGTACCAAAAACTGCTATAACAAAGTCTGTTTACAGAGCCTAGGCTGTGTATTAACACTGGCCCACTGATGTTACACACTTCTATACATATTAAGTAAAATGTAAGACTTTTTTTTATTTTTTTTATATATATTTTTTTTGGCATTTTTATGCTTTATTGATAGTGTAGAGACAGAGTTGAAATGGGGCAGAGAGGGGAGTGAC
>CASHTC010000226.1:22500-25000 GCA_949357725.1 Hyperoplus immaculatus
TGCAGTCTTCGTTAGCGTTATCTCCCTCCACCAGGCTCTCCATCTCTGACCCACTGCCTCTGTCCGCCGTGCCCCCGTCTGGGTGGCTCTCCGTGGGGGAGGGAGAGGCGCCGAACACCCCCCCGTCCTCCTCACTGCTCCATATGGGCGTGATCTTAGCCGCTTTGCCAGCCAGACGGCCCTCCATGGCGTCACTCATAAGCCCAAACCAAGGCCACGAGGCCGGGTTGGTCTGGGACTCCATGCCCCGCGGAGGAAACTTCAAGTCCTGGAGGAAGATAAAAAAAAATACACACAGTCAAGAAGATGGTTTTCTTTTGATATATGATTTTAAAGGTGCACTGCGTAGTATTGGTTTTTTGATAATTTTTTTTTAAAAATAATTATTTGATTTTTTTTTGCTTCATCAGACAGTGTGTAGAGACAGAGATGAAATGTGTCAGAGAGGGGAATGACATGCAGAGAACGACCCGGGCTGGATTCTAACCCGGGTCTGCTGTGAAGAGGACAGACAGACAGACAGACAGACAGACAGACAGACAGACAGACAGATAGAGAGGGGAATGACATGCAGAGAACAACCCGGGCTGGATTCTAACCCGGGTCTGCTGTGAAGAGGACAGACAGACAGACAGACAGACAGACAGACAGACAGACAGACAGACAGACAGACAGACAGACAGACAGACAGACAGACAGACAGAGAGGGGAATGACATGCAGAGAACGACCCGGGCTGGATTCTAACCCGGGTCTGCTGTGTTTTATCTCAAACTAACGTTAATTATTACCGCGGTAAAGTGAAATGTTAATAAAGGTATACACACACACACTCACTCACTCACCCCCACACACACAGACACACACACACACTCACTCACTCACTCACTCCCCCACACACACACACACACTCACTCACTCACTCACTCACCCCCCCCCCCCCCCCCCACACACACAGACACACACACACACACACTCACTCACTCACTCACTCACTCACCCACCCCCCCACACACACTCCCCCACACACACAAACACTCACTCACTCACTCACTCACTCACTCACTCACTCCCACACACACACACTCACTCCCCCACACACACACACACACACACACACACTCACTCACTCACTCACTCACTCACTCACTCACTCACTCACTCACTCACTCACTCACTCACTCACTCACCCCCACCCCCACACACACTCACTCACTCACTCACCCCCACCCCCACACACACTCACTCACTCACTCACTCACTTCACCTTGAACTTGGTCTTCAGATTGTCCCATTTCTTGGCGACTTGATCAGGAGTGATCTTCCCAGTCAGACCCATCTCCTTCACTATGCCTCTGGGGACAAAACACATACAAGCAATGTAAACGTTTGAACCAGAAAATTAGCAGAATATCCCTACTTTAAAGGTGCTATGAGGAACTTTTAAATATTTCTGAAACAGTCTCATTTTTCCTCTGATGATCATGAATGACATGTAACAGCAGTAGTAAAAACAATACCGCTTTTGTCTAAAGGGGGGCGCTAGAATTAACAAAAACTAAAAGTTCCTCAGAGCACCTTTAAAGAGCATATTCTAACCCTATTTTAACCCCCTGATCTGCTTGAATGATTTGGCCGCTCCTCCATTAAAGGAGTTTGTGTCACTGCGCTCAGACAATGGAAGGAGAACTAGAACGTCTAACAGAGGGGACGGTGTAGTACAGCTCAGATCCACTGAGTTTGGCATGTCTGTATTTTCAGTCAGAGCCACCAAGTCTTGGAACTCAGCACCAATTGAGATAAGAGAGTGGAACACCTTTGCTGGTTTTAAATGTAAGATGAAGTCATGGCTGAAATCAACCCAAGCATGTACCCATCATGCATAGATCGTTTTCTTAATGTTGTGATGTCCTGTTTTCTTGGTGTCCTACATGTTGTGATTTTATTGTTCGTATTGTGTGGTTGTGTTTTACTGTTGTGAAATTGTGTGTCATTGTTTTTATACTTCAGTGTGAGGTTCCCATCTTGACAGAGATGTAATACTCTGTTTCCTGCCCAGGGACTGCAGATGAAAATTAGCTTATAGCTAAATCTGGTGCTGCTTATGTGCTGTACATTGTCCCTGTTCAATAAACAAATAAATAAACAATCTGTTACCTCCATGCTGGTTTGGCTGTGTTCCTCCTCCCAGTAAACAGAGACTCGTTTGCAGCTCGTAACTCGATCAGTCTCCGCGTGTCGTCCTCTGTCACTGGAATCGATAATATCACAATTAACTTTATTTAGTATGTGCCAAGTGTAGCATACTGCATCCTAACTAGATTATTTTTATGGTCAGATGTAGTATGGAGGATAGAGAAAAGAAAGAGGAGGAGATTTGGAACGCAGGGTTTGTTTGAAGCCTATTTAACTTTGACTAGAGTGCCTTCTACAGGTCGACTGGAGATTCAGTGATGTGCCCTGACAGACACACACACACACACACACACACACACACACAC
>CASHTC010000226.1:32500-117500 GCA_949357725.1 Hyperoplus immaculatus
CGCCATGTTGTCTTGGCCCTGGTACGGCTGCTTCAAGTCCTACAGAGGAATACAATGTTTTATATACTCTGTTCTAGAGTATTTATTATATATTTAATCAATACATATATGAACTTTAGAATTAGAATATCCAATGTTACTTTGCTTCAAATCTTACAGAGGAATACAATAAAGGCCAGGACACACCAGTCCGACACGTTCCGACTACCCAAAAACTGGAGTCGCCGTTTCAGGAAGCTCCAGTCTTCCCGTCGCGGCCACAAAACACACCGAGACGACTGCTTATTTTCCGTACGCTCTGCGCTTGCGCGGGACGTAATGTCTCCACAACAGCAGGCGGCGCTAATCTGTATTGTGGCCCGAAAAAATACAAAGCCGGAAATGATGGGACAGCTCTCTAGAGCATAAACATAGATAGAAATACGTATTTATATTTATGGACCATAAAGAGCACCATTTTTATCAGAGAGTGTCGAGCATGGTGTCGAGCAGTCAACAAGGGTTGATGCATGTGAGTACTCGCAAAACGAAACGAACAAACACATTAAAACGATGGCTAGCTGTTGTTAGCTGTTTGTGCTACCCGCCTCACTTCCGGGCTTCACTGATTCGCTAGCCCTCCACCAATCAAATTGCTCCAAATGAAAGACGGTCGGCGCAAAACAAGCCCGACGACCTCTACATCGGCCGACGTCACGGCACACACCAAACAGATTCGTGTCCCGACCCCCTACCGACTCTACGACGACGATTATCTGGCCGGTGTGTCCTGGCCTTAAGAAAGAGCATTTAAAATAAATACATTTATATCCTTAAACAAGTTTAGACGCTACATTGTAATTCCATACATTCTTCTATTTAGTTTGGTAGAAAAAAAGATTTTGGATTTCACGATTCTGGTGGCCAGATTTAGTATGGTTAGAAATATTAAACCCTAACCAGATAGTTGTATGTTCTAAGAGCTTGATTGCACCTTGTACTTGGTCCTCAGATTGTCCCACTTCTTGGCGATCTGGTCTGCGGTTAACTTCCCTTCCAGACCCAGGCCTTTCAGGATGGTGCTGAGGAATACACGCACGCACGCACGCACGCACGCACGCACGCACGCACGCACGCACGCACGCACGCACGCACGCACGCACACACACACACACACACACACACACACACACACACACACACACACACACACACACACACACACACACACACACACACACACACACACACACACACACACACACACACACACAGGTCAGGGGTCACTGAGCTGTTTAGGATGGTGCTGAAGAACAGATAAGGAAGATTTTTTATTTCACTATGTCGAGAAATGTCAAGAATAAAGACGAATACTGCAAAATGCTATTGGAATTAGTGGGGCATTTATGTATTTTCAGCATATTACAATTGACGTGCATAGTATAGGGATATCTCAAAAAAAAATCTGGCATACTAAATAGTAGGGAAGTATGGGGATTGGAACGCAGGGTGGGTTAGCTCACCCTGCGTTCCGAATCGCATACTTTCTACTATATAGTATGTAGAAAAAAGATTTAGGATGTCCCGATTCTTGTGGCCAGATTTAGGATGGTTAGAAGTACCCGGATGTCCTACTTCATGCGGCCAAGATTGTTAGTGTTGAAAACTGCATCCTATTTGGGCGTTCTGACCCACAATCCAGTGCGCACGTGAAGTGACGTCACATCGACGAAGCCTCCATATGAAAACAAACGGGGATGTGACGGATATAAAAGCAAGAGGCAAGATCAAGGAGCCATGTTAGGATGAAATAAGAGAGTAAAGTATGTCCCAATAGTATGCCTACTGCATCCTAACTAGATTATGTTTATCGTCGGATGTAGTATGTAGAATAGAGAAAAGAAAGAGTATGAGATTCAGAACGCAGGGTTAGCTTGATTCTTACCTCCATGCTATTTTAGCCGAGTTCCTCTTCCCGGTGAACAAAGCCTCGTTAGAAGCTCTGAACTCAATCAGTCGCTTCACATCGTCCTCAGTCACTAGGAGGAAAGGGACAGAACGGTTATCGGCAGGTTCAAAAACTGCACAATTATCCCAAATTGTCCCTGCGTTCCAAATCACATACTTTCTACTATTTAGTTTGGTAGAAAAAAGATTTAGGATGTCCCGATTCTTGTGGCCAGATTTTGTATGGTTAGAAAGACCCGGATGTCCTACTACATCCAGCCGAGATTCTGACCCACAATCCAGTGGGCACCAGAAGTGACGTCACATCGACGGAGCCTCCATATGAAAACATCCAGCGATGAGACAGATATAAAAGCAAGAGGCAAGATCAAGGAGCCATGTTATGATGAAATAAATAAGTAAAAGTATGTCCCAATAGTATGCCTACTGCATCCTAACTAGATTATGTTTATGGTCAGATGTAGTATGTAGAATATAAAAAAAAAAATAGTATGCGATTCGGAACGCAGGGCAAATTTTCATCATATGTGAACACGTCGCACTCTATCTCCTGCTTAAATGTGGAGTCAGTGATTCTGGAGAACGCTTGTTGTCAAAATCAATATCTCCTCATGATCCACTACCTGTCTGTACTGAGTGAATATCTCCTCATGATCCACTACCTGTCTGTACTGTGTGAATATCTCCTCATGATCCGCTACCTGTCTGTACTGTGTGAATATCTCCTCATGATCCGCTACCTGTCAAATAAATCCATAGTTAACACACACTAGCCTATGCTGCTCTGTACCCACCGTAATAAGCAACATGCCAGTTGCCTAGGTTTACAGAGCCTAGGTTGTGTATTAACACTGGATTTTTTTTCAGTGCACACACACACACAAACACACAGTATGCACGGACAGGTAGCAGATCATGAGGAGTTATTCACTGATTTTGACAACAAGCGTTCTCCAGAATCACTGACTGCACCTTTAAAGCCCCTTTCACACATTTTTTTAAAAAATATTTTCATTGATAAGAATACACACAATTTAATAAAAACAAATGGGAATCAAAAAAGTATTACATGTCGACCACTACTTACTTTTATAGGAGTTTTCTGGAAACTGTGGCAGCGGATTTAGAACCGAATCCATTGTGATCATTGAAGGAAAAGTGGATTGTTTACTTCACGGGGTTCGGAAGGGATATGAAGAAGGCAGGACTGCGCAATTTAGTAAAAAAAAAATATCGAATTGTTTTATTATTTTGAGATTAATATGGCTATTTTGATATGATTCGCGCTGTTAGAAAATCAGAAATAATTATCAATTTTTACATAATTATTCTAATTTTCATTCAGAGACATCTTAAACTGTTAATGGTTTGAATTTCGCGGGGATTTAAACCAAACACATATGTTTTATTAAGTCTGTAGAATATAATGTGTAGGCAGGATATGTCTGAAACGTGAGAATATTTCATTTATTATGTCTTTTGGACACGTCTAGACTTTAAATAAATGTTGGAGGCCTGAATTAAGAAATTTAAGAAAATGTGTTTAATTGTTTTTAATTGAATTCTGAAAATATCACTGGATCATATTGAGATGTGGATTACATTTCGGTTAATTGTGCAGACCAAGGAGGAAGCAAGGATAGAAGGATGTTAATAGAGGGAGCGAAGGAAGCAAGGATTTATGTAAGGAGAGGAAGCTAGGATGGATAGAAGTGATGGAAGTGTGTGTGTGTGTGTCTCTGTCTGTCTGTCTCTCTCTCTCTCGCTGTCTGTGTCTCTCAAATTCAATTCAATTATCTGTGTGTGTGTGTGTGTGTGTGTGTCTCTCTCTGCGTCTGTCTCTCTGTGTGTGTGTGTGTGTGTGTGTGTGTGTGTGTGTGTGTGTAAGTGTGTGTGTGTCTCTGTGTGTGTGTGTAGGATGTATGTAGCCTAAGGAAAGGAAGCTAGGATGGATAGAAGTGGATGGGAGTGTGTTGGTATTTCGTGGCCCGTTGCTAACTACATCCGCTCAGGCATCCAACGGCTTCTAACGGCTCCTTTTCCTCCATATTTGTCAATCCCGGTTTCAGATTTTAACGTCAATTGTTCATATTTTCTCTTCGGTTAGGCTGTCAGGCTAACTGTCTCCTCCCGGTTGACCCGTTAAACCCGGTTAAAAAGGTTAAAACACAGTACAGTTGGCTATTTTAGCATCACACAGCCAGCTAGCTAGCTAACCCAAACAAACTAACGAAACAAACCGTTCACCGACAAAAAGTTAGCTTTTCCCGCCACAAAAATACACCGGTTTCCGTGAGCTCGCGTTGGTTCTGAGCTCCGGTAGGTGACGTCACGTTATGCCATCACGGTAAACGCGCTTTAAACGTTAAAACGATAAAAGATGAACAGGTTAGCGGAGCCGTTAATGCTACGGCAGCCACTTTGCTGACGAGGAGCGCTCGGTTAACTCCGCCTGGGTCCGCCGCTCCAACACATGACACATATAAAGCGGTACAGGCGGGGGCGGGCGGAGTTAGACTAGTCCCATGATTTCAAGGTGGAGTCAGCGCGATTCTGGAGAACGCTTGTTGTCAAAATCACTATCCGTATTTAATTTTATATATATATATATATATATATATATATATATATATTTGTTTCGGATTGTTTGTCCCCTACGATAAGTTGAATTGTATAATTATTGTTTTGTCTTTTAATGTTAAAAAATAAAAATCCCTATCCGCTACATGTGTGTGTGTGTAAGTGTGTGTGTGTGTGTGTGTGTAGGATGTATGTAGCCTAAGGAAAGGAAGCTAGGATGGATAGTCCTAGGCTATGCAAATACATGGGCATGTTGCTAGCTACAGTGTCCCATTTCTTTCCTTACCAGTTTACAGAGCCTAGGCTGTGTATTAACACTGGATCCCCCACCCACCCCCCCCCCCCCCAAAAGGCGCTATATACGTTCCATATATTATATTTAATAGATTTTTAGAATAAAAACTTTTGACAACATTTCATTGAATACAGAACCTTTATTTACACACGGAGATGTTGACAACATAAACAACAACCAAACTGTTATAAATCTGTTATAACTGAAAGCCTTTGAAATCACATGAACTTAAAAGTCATAGTGCGTAACTTCTGTCATTCCCATGAGGAATTCTGAGTAATTAGAACAACACTGTCAATGCATCTACATGAGGTAAAGCCTTCAGTGATGGCTCATGGATTTTATACCTTCTGCTGTACGTCCACGTTTTTTTTTCTTAGCAGTAGAATCAACAACTGAAACATTTCTTGGGCTCTTCTTGGGATTTCTCTGAGCTCCTGCACCAGTGTCAGGGGGAGTGGGGGGGGGCACCAGTTTGTAAACGCTGACATACTGAGAAATACAGAGAGAGTTTTGTGGAGCTGATAATAGGGCTTATTGACGTACAATCATTTATATCTAAAAGTTACGCACTATAGCTTTATGTACAGAAGTTGGGCTAACTGATATTTTGAAATGCTCAATAGTCGACTTCTTACATTTTTAGTCCTGTCTTTGTTTTAGTCTTGAAAAAAATAAGTATTTGATGAACATTTTTCAACTTGGTTTTATATAACAAAATTAACACTTGAATTAAAATTTTTAATTTTAAACTTTTTTTTTTACGCCTCTGAGCCAACGATAGCCAGAAGTCTTATAGTCATTGTTATGTTTTCAAATTGTCCGTCCGGGTCATTCTTGTGAGCGCAATATCTCCAGAACGCTTTGAGGGACTTTCTCCAAACTTTGCACTTATGTCCACTCTGACTCAAAGATGAACCAATTTTTTTTTTTTTAAAGAAATGACTTTATTTGTGTTCTTAAGATGGTGCAAAAGTGTGTTTGTGTATGTTCTAAAAAATAAATAAAAATTCACACTGCGTTCCGAATCTCATACTTTCTACTATATAGTATGTAGAAAAAAGATTTAGGATGTCCCGATTCCTGTGGCCAGATTTAGGATGGTTAGAAGTACCCGGATGTCCTACTTCATGCGGCCAAGATTGTTAGTGTTGAAAACTGCATCCTATTTGGGCGATTCTGACCCACAATCCAGTGCGCATGTGAAGTGACGTCACATCGAGGAAGCCTCCATATGAAAACAAACAGGGATGCGACGGATATAAAAGCAAGAGGCAAGATCAAGGCGCAATGTTATGATGAAATAAAAGAGTAAAAGTATGTCCCAATAGTATGCCTACTGCATCCTAACCCACAGGCCCTGAAAACAGCAGTCATCAAGCCACTCCTAAAAAAGAACAATCTAGATACATCACTCATGAAAAATTATAGGCCCATATCTAACCTACCATTTTTAAGTAAAATCATTGAAAAAGCAGTTTATCAACAGCTAAATAACTACTTAGCAATGAATAACTGCTTTGATGTCTTCCAGTCAGGATTTCGACAACACCACAGCACTGAGACTGCTCTGGTTAAGGTCCTCAATGACATCCACTTAAACACAGACAGTGGCAAAAGTTCTGTCTTAGTTTTACTGGATCTCAGTGCCGCTTTTGACACAGTTGACCACAGCATATTACTAGATCGACTAGCAAACTGGGTTGGACTTTCTGGAACTGTACTAAGCTGGTTTGAATCCTACTTAAAGGATAGAGACTACTATGTGTCAATAGGCAATTTCACATCTGAGCGGACAAATATTGAATGCGGGGTCCCCCAAGGTTCCATTCTTGGCCCTCTTCTATTTAACATCTACATGCTCCCACTAGCTCAGATTATGAATAAGAACAAATTATGCTGCCATAATTATGCAGACGACACACAAATTTACATAACCATATCACCAGGAGACTACAGTCCGATACAGGCACTGAGTAAGTGCATTGAACAAATCAATGATTGGATGTGCCAAAATTTCCTTCAATTAAACAACGATAAAACTGAAGTAATTGTCTTTGGTGCCAAAGATGAACAATTAAAAGTCAGAGCACAGCTTACATCCGTTATGTTAGAAACCACACCCCAAGCCAGAAATCTTGGTGTTGTTGTAGACTCCGACTTGAATTTCAAGAAACACATAAAATCAATTAATAAATCAGCCTACTACCACCTAAAAAACATATCAAGAATTAAAGGGCTTATGTCTCAGCAAGATTTAGAAAAACTTGTCCATGCATTTATCTTTAGTAGACTTGACTACTGTAACAGTGTCCTTGCTGGCCTTCCAAAAAAATCTATCAGACAGCTTCAGCTAATTCAGAACGCTGCTGCCCGAGTCCTCACTAGGACCAAAAAAGTAGATCACATTACCCCAGTTCTGAGGTCTTTACACTGGCTTCCAGTCACTCAAAGAATTGATTTCAAAATACTGATGTTGGTTTATAAAGCACTAAATGGTTTAGGGCCAAAATACATTACTGATATGCTGATACGTTATGAACCGTCCAGAGCCCTTAGGTCGTCTGGGACAGGTCTACTTACAGTCCCCAGAGTTAGGACTAAACAAGGAGAAGCAGCTTTTAGTTATTATGCACCAAAAATCTGGAACAAACTCCCAGAAAACTTGAGGTCTGCTGCAACTCTCAGTTCTTTTAAATTGAGTCTGAAGACTTTTTTGTTTCCATTTTAACCTGTACTTTTCATTTTATTTGCTTTTAAATGTTTTTAAATCGAGTTTTCATTTTATTTGCTTTTAAATGTTTTATAATGTGTTTTATGTATTCTAATCTTGCCCCTGTAAAGCACTTTGAATGGCCTTGTGTCTGAATTGTGCTATATAAATAAACTTGCCTTGCCTTGCCTTGCCTAACTAGATTATTTTTATCGTCGGATGTAGTATGTAGAATAGAAAAAATAAAGAGTATGAGATTCGGAACGCAACCACAAATATTTTGAAAAAAAATTAATAATAAAAAGATAAATGAAGATGAACTGAATAGATGTTGGGGGTAAAAGGTAAAACGTTTTTTAAATATTTACATCGGTCCAAATCTGCATCAAACATTCCACCTCCGCATCAGACCAACAGCAAGCCTTCTGCTACGTTTAGTTTAAATGTGCTTGTTGCTCCATGGAGGTGTTGTGTGGAGGGGAACAGTCTGATATAAAGTGAGGTCAGGACAGACAGACAGACAGACAGACAGGTATTAGGTGGAGGGGAACAGTCTGATATAAAGTGAGGTCAGGACAGACAGACAGACAGACATTGTGTGGAGGGGTACAGTCTGATATAAAGTGAGGTCAGGACAGACAGACAGACAGACAGACAGACAGGTATTAGGTGGAGGGGAACAGTCTGATATAAAGTGAGGTCAGGACAGACAGACAGACAGACATTGTGTGGAGGGGAACAGTCTGATATAAAGTGAGGTCAGGACAGACAGACAGACAGACAGGTAGGTATTAGGTGGAGGGGAACAGTCTGATATAAAGTGAGGTCAGGACAGACAGACAGACAGACATTGTGTGGAGGGGAACAGTCTGATATAAAGCGAGGTCAGGACAGACAGACAGACAGACAGACAGACAGACAGACAGACAGACAGACAGACAGACAGGTAGGTATTAGGTGGAGGGGAACAGTCTGATATAAAGTGAGGTCAGGACAGACAGACAGACAGACAGACAGACAGACAGACAGACAGGTAGGTATTAGGTGGAGGGGAACAGTCTGATATAAAGTGAGGTCAGGACAGACAGACAGACAGACATTGTGTGGAGGGGAACAGTCTGATATAAAGCGAGGTCAGGAAGGACAGACAGACAGACAGACAGACAGACAGGTATTAGGTGGAGGGGAACAGTCTGATATAAAGTGAGGTCAGGACTCTGTCTATACTGGTGCTCCTACATGAGCATCCATTTTACACCTTCTGCTGTACGTCCAGGTTTTATTTTCTTAGCAGTAGAATCAACAACTGAAACATTTCTTGGGCTCTTCTTGGGATTTTTCTGAGCTCCTGCACCAGTTTCCGAGGGGTTTGTAATCGCTGCCATACTGAGAAATACAGAGAGAGTTTTGTGGAGCTGATAATAGGCTTAATCAACTTTGTGTCAACTCGTTTTTTTGGCGCGCTGTCTTGAATGTAACCGACAATAATTCATAAGACAAAAGTTACGCACCATAGCTTTAATCCATTCACATCTTCTCCACAAGCCTCTGAAACAAACCCACCAGCCTTTGTCTGTTCTCGCTCTGATCTGAGCCTAAATCATCGATCAATCTCTCGTAAAAGTCACCGCGTAGTAAAATGTCCCTCTCCGCTTGCTGTCCGTCCTTACCAGCAACCCCTCCCTCATCCCCCCCTCCTCCTCCTCCTCCTTTCTTTCCCAAAGCTTTCTCTCTCTCTAACTCCTCTCTATCTCTGTCTACAACCACTCGATCCCTCTCCAAAAGAGCCCGATCCCTGTCCAAAAAAGCCCTGTCTCGATCCAACAACACCCTCTCTCGTTCAACGGAGGCTCTGTCCCTCGCCAGAGCGAGCGTGTCCCTCTCCAGCGCGTTCTTGTCGATCGCTAGGAGCTGTCTGTCTCGTTCCAGCGCCACTAACTCACCGTCAAATTCCGCTTGGTCTCTTTCTAACGCTCTTCGTTCCGCGTGAATTTCCGCCATTTTTTTGTCCACCTCGCCGGCTTCTTTTAGGATGATTCCCGAGTAGTAAATGGGCGGTTTCTTGTCGACTCTGTTGGGGGTATTTTTTCTGGCGATTTTGGTCTTTTCTACGGTACTGCATTCGGGGAGTATTGTGGCGTAAAGTGGACGATTTTGAATGGTGTTCGTCGATGTTGTTCTGGATTTTTCGGACGTGGGGAAATCGGGCAAAATGGTGGCGTAGAGAGGGCGGTTTTGGATTGTGTCGGCCGTTGTTTTTGGGGGGTTTTCGACAGTGGTGCATTCTGGGAGGATAGTGGCGTAGAGAGAAGGGGATTGGATGGTGTTGACAGTCACAGTCAGCTCACACTCGGGGCTCGTCACCTGTAGGGAGAGACAGAGAGGAGATATATGTGAGTTTGAGAAAGCACGGATGAATGGATAGATGGATAGAGGGAGGGATGGAGGGAGGGAGGGAGGGAGGGAGGGAGGGAGGGAAGGATGGATGGATGGATGGATGGATGGATGGATGGATAGATAGATAGATAGATAGATAGATAGATAGATAGATAGATAGATAGATAGATAGATAGATAGATAGATAGATAGATAGATAGATAGATAGATAGATAGATAGATAGATAGATAGATAGATAGATAGATAGATAGATAGATAGATAGATAGATAGATAGATAGATAGATAGATAGATAGATGATTTATATGACATTTTCTTCTTAAAAACATGCAGAAAATGCATTTTTTAAGACCTGATTTAAGATTTTGACCCTGGCTTTATCCTTTATCTACATTTTTGCTTTTTAAAGAGATGCAATTTTCTTTAACTCATAATTTCTTAGTTATTTCCAATTTTGCATATCTAATCAAACATTTCTCCTCATGGGCGGGGCGCTCCGGTCCGGTGGTGTAGTGGATAGAGCGCATACTATATTGGCTTCGGCCTTTGTTGCAGTGGTCGCGGGTTCAAATCCGACCTGTGGACCTTTACTGCAGGTCATCCCCCCTCTCGCTCTCTCTCTGTCTCCTCATTTCAACTCTGTACTGTCTAATAAAGCTTGAAAAGGGAGAGGGATCCCTTACTTTGTCGACTCTCCCTGAGATTTCTTCGAATTTTTTAATCCCGGTAAAGGTTTTTTTTTACTGGGAGTTTTTTCTCAGCCGAGCTAAGGGTGTAAGGGCAGGGTGTCATATTGTATCATATATCATATTGTATGGAATGTAAAGCCCACTGAGACAAATGTATTTGTGATTTTGGGCTATACAAATAAAACTGATTTGAAAATGACAAAAAATATTCTTTAAAAGAACCTCTCTCCTCACCTCTTCTTGGTCATCAGCTTCCATCACCTCTTCAGTTGATCCGGCGTTGCTCATTTCATCTTCAACCACTTCCCCAAACATCCAAGTTCCCTCTGAGGTCGTCCCCGATTGGTCAATGCTCATGCCACTCATCCCACTAAAGCCCGCCTCCTCATTAGCGTGCGCAGAACTAGACCTAGCCCCACCAGAAGCAGCTAACGCGGCTAATGCTAAATTCTGTTCGTCTTCCTCTTGTAAGTCGTCCAAAATGGAGGGTGTGACTTTCGGGGCGGACCCAGCCAGGCGTCCGGTCATCGCTTCGTCCATTAGATTATACCAACGCCACGAGCTAGGCTTGGTCAATGTCTCCATGCCAACAGGAGGGTCCTTCAGCAACTACACAGGGGGGGGGGGGGGAGAATTAATATAGGGGAGGTGGGGGTGTATGTGTGTGTGGGGGGGGGGGGGATAGGTGTGTGTGTGTGTGAGTGAGTGTGTGAGTGAGTCTGGCCGTCCGTCAATTTATCTGTCTGTCCGTCCGTCTGTCTGTCTACCTATCCATCCATCTTTCCATCTATCCGTCCATCTGTCTGTCTGTCTGTCTGTCTGTCTGTCTGTCTGTCTGTCTATCTTTATTTAAACTATATTTTGTATCAAAGGTACACTGTGTAATTTGGGATAGTATTTAGCATCATCTAGTGGTGAGATTGTAGATGTCAACGCTCCCTTGCTAACCCCTCCCTTTGTGAGAGAAATTACAGAAGCTACGGTGGCCTTCAAGGACAAGAAGCTAGTTTGGGGGGGGCAGGATACAAGGATTAATATAGGGGAGGTGGGGTGTGTGTGTGTGGGGGGGGGGGTTGAGTGTGTGTGGGTGTGGTGTGTGTGTCTGTCTGGCTGTGGGACGTTAGTAGGGCTTTTAGTATAAGTAGGACATATGGGCTTTTAGTATAAGTAGGACATTAGGGCTTTTAGTATGAGTAGGACGTTAGTAGGGCTTTAAGTATGAGTGTGTGTGAGTGAGTGTGTGTGTGTATGTTTTGTGTGTGTGTGTGTCCTCACTAACCTTGTGCATGTGTTTTGTGTGCGTGAGTGTGTGAGTGAGTGAGTGAATGAGTGTGAGTGTGTGTGTATGTTGTGTTTTGTATGAGTGAGTGTGTGAGTGAGTGAGTGAGTGAGTGAGTGAGTGTGTGAGTGTGTGTGTGTGTGTGTGTGTGTGTGTTGTGTTTTGTATGAGTGAGTGAGTGAGTGAGTGAGTGTGTGAGTGAGTGAGTGAGTGTGTGAGTGAGTGAGTGAGTGTGTGTGTGTGTATCACTCACCTTGTATTTGATCTTAAAGTTTTCCCATTTCCTCTTGAGCTGGTTGGTGGACAGCAGCCCCTGCAGACCCATCTCCCTCCGGATAGCTCTACAGGACAACACACTTATTACCGTCATTTTGTTACTCACTTACCCACTCACCCACTCACTCACTCACTCACTCACTCACTCACTCACTCACATAGACACTCAGTCAGTCAGTCAGTCAGTCAGTCAGTCAGTCAGTCACTCACACGACCACATACTTACTCACTCACTCACTCACTCACTCAGTCACACACACATAGACACACACACTCTCTTTCTCCCTTACTCACTCACACACACACACACTCTCTCTCTCTCTCACTCACTCACTCAGTCACTCACTCACTCTCACGACCACATAGACACTCACTCACTCACTCTCACATAGACACACACACACACTCTCTCTCTCTCTCTCTCTCTCCCTCACTCACTCACACACACACTCTCTCTCTCTCTCTCTCTCACTCACTCACTCACACGACCACATAGACACACTCTCTCTCTCTCTCTCTCTCTCTCTCTCTCTCTCTCTCTCTCTGTCACTCTCAGGACCACATAGACACACACTCTCTCTCTCTCTCTCTCTCACTCACTCACTCACACGACCACATAGACACACTCTCTCTCTCTCTCTCTCTCTCTCTCTCTCTCTCTGTCACTCTCAGGACCACATAGACACACACTCTCTCTCTCTCTCTCTCTCGCACTCACTCACTCACTCACTAACCCTAGGCTGTGTATTAACACTGGATTTTTATTCAGCACAAACACAGTACAGACAGGTAGTGGATCATGAGGAGATATTCACTGATTTTGACAGCAAGCGTTCTCCAGAATCACTGACTACACCTAGCAGTGATACAGCACACACACACACAGGCTGTGTTCGGAAAGCCCCACTATCATCCTACTCATACTAAAAGCCCTACTAACGTCCTACTCATACTAAAAGCCCTACTAACGTCCTACTCATACTAAAAGCCCTACTAACGTCCTACTCATACTAAAAGCCCTACTTATACTAACGCCCTACTAACATCCAACATATACTAAAAGCCCCACTAACGTCCTTCTCATACTAAAAGCCACACACACACACACACACACACACACACACACACACACACACACACACACACACACACACACACACAGGCTGTGTTCGGAAAGCCCCACTAACATCCTACTTATACTAAAAGCCCTACTAATGTCCTACTTATACTAAAAGCCCTACTAACGTCCTACTCATACTAAAAGCCCTACTAACGTCCTACTCTTACTAATTTTGACGTCAATTTGAGTATGTTGTGGTTGTGTATGCGAGATTGTGTAGGCGAGAAATGCCCGGATGAGTAGGCCTACTTACGGGAAGATTTTGTGTGCTTTTCGAACACACACACACACACACACACACACACACACACACACACACACACACACACACACACACACACACACACACAGGCTGTGTTCTGAAAGCCCCACTAACGTCCTACTCATACTAAAAGCCCTACTTATACTAAAAGCCCTAATCATACTAAAAGCCCTTCTAACGTCACACACACACGCACGCACACACACACACACACACACACACACACACACACACACACACACACACACACACACACACACACACACACACGCACACGCACTCTTACCTCCACCCCCTCATAGCGGAGTTTCTCTTCCCGGTGAAGAGATGAGCGTTAGAAGCTCGAAGCTGAATCATGAGCGTGATGTCTCTCTGGGTTACTGTGGAGACACATTCATCACTAAATATATAATTGATTGACTTTACTAAACAGTCCGAATGCTAGCTATCTGTCTGTCTGTCTGTGTGGCTATCTATCTATCTATCTATCTATCTATCTATCTATCTATCTATCTATCTATCTATCTATGTGTCCATCCACTTCGTTTCTCTTTATCTTGTATTACAAAATAAACTGTATCCTTTTTTTCGCCTATTTAAAAACGTATAATTGCTTTGCGTATTGAGCACATTATTGGGTTACTGCTAACTTTCGTTTAACAATCTATCTATCTATCTATCTATCTATCTATCTATCTATCTATCTATCTATCTATCTATCTATCTATCTATCTATCTATCTATCTGTCTGTCTGAACGTCCGTCTATCTAATAATAACATCGAGGCTATCTTTCTTGAACATAAAACCCGCCGTTCGTTCGTTAAATAATCTGCCAGGCAACAAACTAGGTCATTTAAAACGTTAACCGCGTATCTATAAACATCTTAACCGGGTAAATATGAAGTAAATTGTTCAATTTAACGAGTGAAAATTGGTTTAAAAATGTATTTACGTCTGTATGCGTGTCCTTCGATTTTAACACCCTCCATCATGTTAGCGCTGTGGCTGTGGTGTGTGAACAAAATGTCAACATCCGGTAGTCTGGAGTCTTCTTCTACGGTTTATTATCGGCAGCTGTGAACGCGGCACTGCCATCTACCGGCGGTTTGTTAGAACTACAGTATTATGGTAGATGGATGGATGGATGGATGGATGGATGGATGGATAGATAGATAGATAGATAGATAGATAGATAGATAGATAGATAGATAGATAGATAGATAGATAGATAGATAGATAGATAGATAGATGGATGGATGGATGGATGGATGGATGGATGGATGGATGGATGGAGGGATAGATAGATAGATAGATAGATAGATAGATAGATAGATAGATAGATAGATAGATAGATAGATAGATAATTAAGTCACTGTCCAAAAAACAATTTTAAATTCTTCTTTTGAGTAGCCTACATTTAAAAAATATTTTTATTGCGCACACACACACACACACACACACACACACACACACACACACACACACACGCACACACACACACACACACACGCACACACACACACACACACACACACACACGCACACGCACACACGCACGCACACACACACACACACACACACACGCGCGCACTCATTTGAACCTGTTCGGCATCTTCCTGCAGCAGCTGTTAGAAGCTCAACATCCACATCACACGATACCGAAAAAGCGGGAAACATTTCCGAATAAAGCTTTTAACCAACAATACATGGCCGCTTGTTGCAACAGTTTTAAACTTCAACAGACACCCGCCGCTTTCAAAGTGAGTTAACGTTTGTCAATTGAGCCTTCTGTAGGCTACTAAATGAAATGAAGTACGATGGTCTGGTAAGGCAAGGCAAGGCAAGTTTATTTATATACGCTAGCACAATTCAGACACAAGGCCACTCAAAGTGCTTTACAGGGGCAAGATTAGAATACATAAAACACATTAGAAGACATTTAAAAGCGAATAAAAAAAGCAAATAAAACTAGAACTGCAAGCAGTTGTGGACGGGGGCCAAGCCGTCCCACGCAACTCGGGATCGGGCGTCGTCGTCCGCGGCGCCGGCCCCTCGCTTCACGGCATCCGGGGATGTAAAGTTTTTGAATGTGGGATGTTCGGTGTGGGAGTTATAGACCGAAAGGTGTGTGTTTTGGTGACTGACACAGTTTTTGCGATGTAGCGAAAAAAATTCCCACCCGCAAATGGGCGTGGCCTATCCCAAAAGATGCAGCTGACTTGCGGGCATCTGTGGATATAAAGTTTTTGACTGTGGGATGTTCGGTGTGGAAGTTATAGCCCCAAACGCGTTTCCTTTGCTTTTTGTGGTTTTGGCGCCCCCTATGGATGACTTTCGCAAAACTGCGTTGGATAGAAAGATGCAGCTCAATGTACCAAACAAGTGGATGTCAAGTTTTTGAATGTGCGATGTTTGGTTGGGGAGTTATGAGCAAAATCAAATTGTCTACCTCTCCACTTATTTGAATTTTCCCGCCAAATAGTTCGAAACAGGAAGTGAAAGTGCAAAACTAATTTCTTTAATAAGTCCGGCATACATAGGAATTTCTTGGCCAGGTTTTTTTTTATAGACTCAGGTATGCCTGATGATAGTCTCCCTTGAGTTTCAAGAAAATCCCTTTCATTTTATTTTATTTAGGTATTTGCGCGAATCTTTGAAGCGCTACCGTTTGGTCTTCCGATGGTCGTAGAAAAATTCTTTATATAACTTTTGCTCGTGGGAGTCGGTAGAGCATAATGCTTTTGGTTTCGTCCAAATCGGGCAAAAACTGTAGGAGGAGTATGTTTTGGTGACTGACACAGTTTTTGCGATGTAGCAAAAAATCTATCTATACGCAAATGGGCGTGGCCTATTCCAAAAGATGCAGCTGACTTGTGGGCATCTGTGGATATAAAGTTTTTGACTGTCGGACTTTCGGTGTGGAAGTTATAGCCCCGAACGCGTTGTCCTTTGCTGTAGCGCCACCTAGTGGTTGGCATGTCTGATTTTTTGTGTCTGCGTACACAGCACGGACCTGGATAAGCCCGACAAGTGGCATGTCTTCACACTTTATGGTTTGGGCTGCAGCACCACTTTTTGGGCGGAAGAATAATAATAACTAGAACTGCAAGCAGTTGTGGACGGGGGCCAAGCCGTCCCACGCGACTCGGGATCGGGCGTCGTCGTCCGCGGCGCCGGCCCCTCGCTTCACGGCATCCGGGGATGTAAAGTTTTTGAATGTGGGATGTTCGGTGTGGGAGTTATAGACCGAAAGGTGTGTGTTTTGGTGACTGACACAGTTTTTGCGATGTAGCGAAAAAAATTCCCACCCGCAAATGGGCGTGGCCTATCCCAAAAGATGCAGCTGACTTGCGGGCATCTGTGGATATAAAGTTTTTGACTGTGGGATGTTCGGTGTGGAAGTTATAGCCCCAAACGCGTTTCCTTTGCTTTTTGTGGTTTTGGCGCCCCCTATGGATGACTTTCGCAAAACTGCGTTGGATAGAAAGATGCAGCTCAATGTACCAAACAAGTGGATGTCAAGTTTTTGAATGTGCGATGTTTGGTTGGGGAGTTATGAGCAAAATCAAATTGTCTACCTCTCCACTTATTTGAATTTTCCCGCCAAATAGTTCGAAACAGGAAGTGAAAGTGCAAAACTAATTTCTTTAATAAGTCCGGCATACATAGGAATTTCTTGGCCAGGTTTTTTTTTATAGACTCAGGTATGCCTGATGATAGTCTCCCTTGAGTTTCAAGAAAATCCCTTTCATTTTATTTTATTTAGGTATTTGCGCGAATCTTTGAAGCGCTACCGTTTGGTCTTCCGATGGTCGTAGAAAAATTCTTTATATAACTTTTGCTCGTGGGAGTCGGTAGAGCATAATGCTTTTGGTTTCGTCCAAATCGGGCAAAAACTGTAGGAGGAGTATGTTTTGGTGACTGACACAGTTTTTGCGATGTAGCAAAAAATCTATCTATACGCAAATGGGCGTGGCCTATTCCAAAAGATGCAGCTGACTTGTGGGCATCTGTGGATATAAAGTTTTTGACTGTCGGACTTTCGGTGTGGAAGTTATAGCCCCGAACGCGTTGTCCTTTGCTGTAGCGCCACCTAGTGGTTGGCATGTCTGATTTTTTGTGTCTGCGTACACAGCACGGACCTGGATAAGCCCGACAAGTGGCATGTCTTCACACTTTATGGTTTGGGCTGCAGCACCACTTTTTGGGCGGAAGAATAATAATAATAATAATTCCTACTAAATCAATAGGGTTCCATGCCCCGCATTGTCATGGAACCGCGATGCTCTGCATTCCGCGGTCCCTTGCCCTTCTCGGGCTTGGCCCCCTAACTAGAACTGCAAGCAGTTGTGGACGGGGACCAAGCCGTCCCACGCGACTCGGGATCGGGCGTCGTCGTCCGCGGCGCCGGCCCCTCGCTTCACGGCATCCGGGGATGTAAAGTTTTTGAATGTGGGATGTTCGGTGTGGGAGTTATAGACCGAAAGGTGTGTGTTTTGGTGACTGACACAGTTTTTGCGATGTAGCGAAAAAAATTCCCACCCGCAAATGGGCGTGGCCTATCCCAAAAGATGCAGCTGACTTGCGGGCATCTGTGGATATAAAGTTTTTGACTGTGGGATGTTCGGTGTGGAAGTTATGGCCCCAAACGCGTTTCCTTTGCTTTTTGTGGTTTTGGCGCCCCCTATGGATGACTTTCGCAAAACTGCGTTGGATAGAAAGATGCAGCTCAATGTACCAAACAAGTGGATGTCAAGTTTTTGAATGTGCGATGTTTGGTTGGGGAGTTATGAGCAAAATCAAATTGTCTACCTCTCCACTTATTTGAATTTTCCCGCCAAATAGTTCGAAACAGGAAGTGAAAGTGCAAAACTAATTTCTTTAATAAGTCCGGCATACATAGGAATTTCTTGGCCAGGTTTTTTTTTATAGACTCAGGTATGCCTGATGATAGTCTCCCTTGAGTTTCAAGAAAATCCCTTTCATTTTATTTTATTTAGGTATTTGCGCGAATCTTTGAAGCGCTACCGTTTGGTCTTCCGATGGTCGTAGAAAAATTCTTTATATAACTTTTGCTCGTGGGAGTCGGTAGAGCATAATGCTTTTGGTTTCGTCCAAATCGGGCAAAAACTGTAGGAGGAGTATGTTTTGGTGACTGACACAGTTTTTGCGATGTAGCAAAAAATCTATCTATACGCAAATGGGCGTGGCCTATTCCAAAAGATGCAGCTGACTTGTGGGCATCTGTGGATATAAAGTTTTTGACTGTCGGACTTTCGGTGTGGAAGTTATAGCCCCGAACGCGTTGTCCTTTGCTGTAGCGCCACCTAGTGGTTGGCATGTCTGATTTTTTGTGTCTGCGTACACAGCACGGACCTGGATAAGCCCGACAAGTGGCATGTCTTCACACTTTATGGTTTGGGCTGCAGCACCACTTTTTGGGCGGAAGAATAATAATAATAACTAGAACTGCAAGCAGTTGTGGACGGGGGCCAAGCCGTCCCACGCGACGCGGGATCGGGCGTCGTCGTCCGCGGCGCCGGCCCCTCGCTTCACGGAATCTGGGGACGTAAAGTTTTTGAATGTGGGATGTTCGGTTTGGGAGTTATAGACCGAAAGGTGTGTGTTTTGGTGACTGACACAGTTTTTGCGATGTAGCGAAATAATTTCCCATATGCAAATGGGCGTGGCCTATCCCAAAAGATGCAGCTGACTTGTGGGCATCTGTGGATATAAAGTTTTTGACTGTGGGATGTTCGGTGTGGAAGTTATAGCCCCAAACGCGTTTCCTTTGCTTTTTGTGGTTTTGGCGCCCCCTATGGATGACATGCGCAAAACTGCGTTAGATAGAAAGATGTAGCTCAATGTACCAAACAAGTGGATGTCAAGTTTTTGAATGTGCGATGTTCGGTTGGGGAGTTATGAGCAAAATCAAACTGTCAACCTTTCCACGTTTTTGAATTTTCCCGCCAAATAGTTCGAAACAGGAAGTGAAAGTGCAAAACTAATTTGTTGAATAAATCCGGCATACATAGGAATTTCTTTGCCAGATTTTTTTGTATAGACTCAGGTATGCCCCATGATAGTGTCCCTTGAGTTTCAAAAGAATCCCTTTTTTTTTTTTTTTCGGGGGGATTTGCGCGAATGTTTGAAGCGCTACCGTTTGGTCTTCCGATGGTCGTAGAAAAATTCTTTATCTAACTTTTGCTCGTGGGAGTCGGTAGAGCATAATGCTTTTGGTTTCGTCCAAATCGGGCGAAAACTGTAGGAGGAGTATGTTTTGGTGACTGACACAGTTTTTGCGATGTAGCAAAAAATCTATCTATACGCAAATGGGCGTGGCCTATCCCAGAAGATGCAGCTGACTTGTGGGCATCTGTGGATATAAAGTTTTTGACTGTCGGACTTTCGGTGTGGAAGTTATAGCCCCAAACGCGTTTGCCTTTGTTGTAGCGCCACCTAGTGGTTGGCATGTCTGAATTTTTGTGTCTGCGTACACAGCACGGACCTGGATAAGCCCGACAAGTGGCTTGTCTTCAAACTTTATGGTTTGGGCTGCAGCACCACTTTTAGGGGCGCCAAATAATAACTAGAACTGCAAGCAGTTGTGGACGGGGGCCAAGCCGTCCCGTGCGACTCGGGATCGGGCGTCGTCGTCCGCGGCGCCGGCCCCTCGCTTCACGGAATCCGGGGATGTAAAGTTTTTGAATGTGGGATGTTCGGTTTGGGAGTTATAGACCAAAAGGCGGAAAAATGGTAGAGAAAGATGCTTTGGCGCCCAGTAGAACCAACCATAGGACAATGTCAATTGTCAATGGTGTCAATAGGATGAATCGTTTTGGATTTAGGAGCAGTTTGGTACAAGGTAGCTAATGAGCAAATCTTTGAAGCGCTACCGTTTGGTCTTCCGACGGTCGTAGAGAAATTATTTACTCAACTGTTATTCGTGGGAGTCCATAGAGCATAATGCTTTTGGTTTCGTCCAAATCGGGCAAAAACTGTAGGAGGTGTGTGTTTTGGTGACTGACAAAGTTTTTGTGGTTTTGGCGGCCTCTATGGATGACATTCGCAAAACTGCGTTAGATAGAAAGATGCAGCTCAATGTAACAAACAAGTGGATGTCTAGTTTTTTAATGTGCGATGTGTGGTTGGCGAGTTATGAGCAAAAGCAGATTGTCAGCCTTGACAAAATGGCGGCCGGAGCTAATTGCACAATGTAATGTCAATGGACATGCTAGCATTCCCGCCTTTTTTCTTTGACGAAAAAAAAAAAATCTAATTGTATTAAAAAGTCCCTTAAACATTACTATTTCTTGGCCATATTTTTTATATAGACTCGGGTATGCCCCTTGATGGTTTCCCGTGAGTTTTAAGTAAATTCCTTTGGTCAATTAGGAGATATAAAATTTCCTCGTTTATGGCGCCACCTTATGGCGAAATTCTCCAAATTTTTTCTTGAACGCAATTAAGGGTAGCCCCAACATATGTTGAAAATTTGGACTTGATCCGACTTATGATTTTGGATTTATGAATTTCTACGTAAAACGTAGCTAATCAACAAATATTTAAAGCGCTACCGTTTGGTCTTCCGATGGTCGTAGAAAAATTCTTTATCTAACTTTTGCTCGTGGGAGTCGGTAGAGCATAATGCTTTTGGTTTCGTCCAAATCGGGCGAAAACTGTAGGAGGAGTATGTTTTGGTGACTGACACAGTTTTTGCGATGTAGCAAAAAATCTATCTATACGCAAATGGGCGTGGCCTATTCCAAAAGATGCAGCTGACTTGTGGGCATCTGTGGATATAAAGTTTTTGACTGTCGGACTTTCGGTGTGGAAGTTATAGCCCCGAACGCGTTGTCCTTTGCTGTAGCGCCACCTAGTGGTTGGCATGTCTGATTTTTTGTGTCTGCGTACACAGCACGGACCTGGATAAGCCCGACAAGTGGCATGTCTTCACACTTTATGGTTTGGGCTGCAGCACCACTTTTTGGGCGGAAGAATAATAATAATAATAATAATAATAATAATAATAATAATTCCTACTAAATCAATAGGGTTCCATGCCCCGCATTGTCATGGAACCGCGATGCTCTGCATTCCGCGGTCCCTTGCCCTTCTCGGGCTTGGCCCCCTAATAATAATAATAACTAGAACTGCAAGCAGTTGTGGACGGGGGCCAAGCCGTCCCACGCAACTCGGGATCGGGCGTCGTCGTCCGCGGCGCCGGCCCCTCGCTTCACGGCATCCGGGGATGTAAAGTTTTTGAATGTGGGATGTTCGGTGTGGGAGTTATAGACCGAAAGGTGTGTGTTTTGGTGACTGACACAGTTTTTGCGATGTAGCGAAAAAAATTCCCACCCGCAAATGGGCGTGGCCTATCCCAAAAGATGCAGCTGACTTGCGGGCATCTGTGGATATAAAGTTTTTGACTGTGGGATGTTCGGTGTGGAAGTTATAGCCCCAAACGCGTTTCCTTTGCTTTTTGTGGTTTTGGCGCCCCCTATGGATGACTTTCGCAAAACTGCGTTGGATAGAAAGATGCAGCTCAATGTACCAAACAAGTGGATGTCAAGTTTTTGAATGTGCGATGTTTGGTTGGGGAGTTATGAGCAAAATCAAATTGTCTACCTCTCCACTTATTTGAATTTTCCCGCCAAATAGTTCGAAACAGGAAGTGAAAGTGCAAAACTAATTTCTTTAATAAGTCCGGCATACATAGGAATTTCTTGGCCAGGTTTTTTTTTATAGACTCAGGTATGCCTGATGATAGTCTCCCTTGAGTTTCAAGAAAATCCCTTTCATTTTATTTTATTTAGGTATTTGCGCGAATCTTTGAAGCGCTACCGTTTGGTCTTCCGATGGTCGTAGAACAAATCTTTGGCCAACTTTTGCTCGTGGGAGTCGGTAGAGCATAATGCTTTTGGTTTCGTCCAAATCGGATAAAAACTCTAGGAGGAGTGTGTTTTGGTGACTGACACAGTTTTTGCGATGTAGCAAAAAATCTATCTATACGCAAATGGGCGTGGCCTATCCCAGAAGATGCAGCTGACTTGTGGGCATCTGTGGATATAAAGTTTTTGACTGTCGGACTTTCGGTGTGGAAGTTATAGCCCCAAACGCGTTTGCCTTTGTTGTAGCGCCACCTAGTGGTTGGCATGTCTGAATTTTTGTGTCTGCGTACACAGCACGGACCTGGATAAGCCCGACAAGTGGCTTGTCTTCAAACTTTATGGTTTGGGCTGCAGCACCACTTTTAGGGCGGAAGAATAATAATAATAATTCCTACTAAATCAATAGGGTTCCATGCCCCGCATTGTCATGGAACCGCGATGCTCTGCATTCCGCGGTCCCTTGCCCTTCTCGGGCTTGGCCCCCTAATAATAATTCCTACTAAATCAATAGGGTTCCCTGCCCAGCAGGGCTTGGGAACCGCGTTGCTCTGCATAACGCGGTCCCTTGCCCTTCTCGGGCTTGGCCCCCTAATAATAATTCCTACTAAATCAATAGGGTTCCATGCCCCGCATTGTCATGGAACCGCGATGCTCTGCATTCCGCGGTCCCTTGCCCTTCTCGGGCTTGGCCCCCTAATAACTAGAACTGCAAGCAGTTGTGGACGGGGGCCAAGCCGTCCCGTGCGACTCGGGATCGGGCGTCGTCGTCCGCGGCGCCGGCCCCTCGCTTCACGGAATCCGGGGATGTAAAGTTTTTGAATGTGGGATGTTCGGTTTGGGAGTTATAGACCAAAAGGCGGAAAAATGGTAGAGAAAGATGCTTTGGCGCCCAGTAGAACCAACCATAGGACAATGTCAATTGTCAATGGTGTCAATAGGATGAATCGTTTTGGATTTAGGAGCAGTTTGGTACAAGGTAGCTAATGAGCAAATCTTTGAAGCGCTACCGTTTGGTCTTCCGACGGTCGTAGAGAAATTATTTACTCAACTGTTATTCGTGGGAGTCCATAGAGCATAATGCTTTTGGTTTCGTCCAAATCGGGCAAAAACTGTAGGAGGTGTGTGTTTTGGTGACTGACAAAGTTTTTGTGGTTTTGGCGGCCTCTATGGATGACATTCGCAAAACTGCGTTAGATAGAAAGATGCAGCTCAATGTAACAAACAAGTGGATGTCTAGTTTTTTAATGTGCGATGTGTGGTTGGCGAGTTATGAGCAAAAGCAGATTGTCAGCCTTGACAAAATGGCGGCCGGAGCTAATTGCACAATGTAATGTCAATGGACATGCTAGCATTCCCGCCTTTTTTCTTTGACGAAAAAAAAAAAAATCTAATTGTATTAAAAAGTCCCTTAAACATTACTATTTCTTGGCCATATTTTTTATATAGACTCGGGTATGCCCCTTGATGGTTTCCCGTGAGTTTTAAGTAAATTCCTTTGGTCAATTAGGAGATATAAAATTTCCTCGTTTATGGCGCCACCTTATGGCGAAATTCTCCAAATTTTTTCTTGAACGCAATTAAGGGTAGCCCCAACATATGTTGAAAATTTGGACTTGATCCGACTTATGATTTTGGATTTATGAATTTCTACGTAAAACGTAGCTAATCAACAAATATTTAAAGCGCTACCGTTTGGTCTTCCGATGGTCGTAGAAAAATTCTTTATCTAACTTTTGCTCGTGGGAGTCGGTAGAGCATAATGCTTTTGGTTTCGTCCAAATCGGGCGAAAACTGTAGGAGGAGTATGTTTTGGTGACTGACACAGTTTTTGCGATGTAGCAAAAAATCTATCTATACGCAAATGGGCGTGGCCTATTCCAAAAGATGCAGCTGACTTGTGGGCATCTGTGGATATAAAGTTTTTGACTGTCGGACTTTCGGTGTGGAAGTTATAGCCCCGAACGCGTTGTCCTTTGCTGTAGCGCCACCTAGTGGTTGGCATGTCTGATTTTTTGTGTCTGCGTACACAGCACGGACCTGGATAAGCCCGACAAGTGGCATGTCTTCACACTTTATGGTTTGGGCTGCAGCACCACTTTTTGGGCGGAAGAATAATAATAACTAGAACTGCAAGCAGTTGTGGACGGGGACCAAGCCGTCCCACGCGACTCGGGATCGGGCGTCGTCGTCCGCGGCGCCGGCCCCTCGCTTCACGGCATCCGGGGATGTAAAGTTTTTGAATGTGGGATGTTCGGTGTGGGAGTTATAGACCGAAAGGTGTGTGTTTTGGTGACTGACACAGTTTTTGCGATGTAGCGAAAAAAATTCCCACCCGCAAATGGGCGTGGCCTATCCCAAAAGATGCAGCTGACTTGCGGGCATCTGTGGATATAAAGTTTTTGACTGTGGGATGTTCGGTGTGGAAGTTATGGCCCCAAACGCGTTTCCTTTGCTTTTTGTGGTTTTGGCGCCCCCTATGGATGACTTTCGCAAAACTGCGTTGGATAGAAAGATGCAGCTCAATGTACCAAACAAGTGGATGTCAAGTTTTTGAATGTGCGATGTTTGGTTGGGGAGTTATGAGCAAAATCAAATTGTCTACCTCTCCACTTATTTGAATTTTCCCGCCAAATAGTTCGAAACAGGAAGTGAAAGTGCAAAACTAATTTCTTTAATAAGTCCGGCATACATAGGAATTTCTTGGCCAGGTTTTTTTTTATAGACTCAGGTATGCCTGATGATAGTCTCCCTTGAGTTTCAAGAAAATCCCTTTCATTTTATTTTATTTAGGTATTTGCGCGAATCTTTGAAGCGCTACCGTTTGGTCTTCCGATGGTCGTAGAAAAATTCTTTATATAACTTTTGCTCGTGGGAGTCGGTAGAGCATAATGCTTTTGGTTTCGTCCAAATCGGGCAAAAACTGTAGGAGGAGTATGTTTTGGTGACTGACACAGTTTTTGCGATGTAGCAAAAAATCTATCTATACGCAAATGGGCGTGGCCTATTCCAAAAGATGCAGCTGACTTGTGGGCATCTGTGGATATAAAGTTTTTGACTGTCGGACTTTCGGTGTGGAAGTTATAGCCCCGAACGCGTTGTCCTTTGCTGTAGCGCCACCTAGTGGTTGGCATGTCTGATTTTTTGTGTCTGCGTACACAGCACGGACCTGGATAAGCCCGACAAGTGGCATGTCTTCACACTTTATGGTTTGGGCTGCAGCACCACTTTTTGGGCGGAAGAATAATAATAACTAGAACTGCAAGCAGTTGTGGACGGGGGCCAAGCCGTCCCACGCAACTCGGGATCGGGCGTCGTCGTCCGCGGCGCCGGCCCCTCGCTTCACGGCATCCGGGGATGTAAAGTTTTTGAATGTGGGATGTTCGGTGTGGGAGTTATAGACCGAAAGGTGTGTGTTTTGGTGACTGACACAGTTTTTGCGATGTAGCGAAAAAAATTCCCACCCGCAAATGGGCGTGGCCTATCCCAAAAGATGCAGCTGACTTGTGGGCATCTGTGGATATAAAGTTTTTGACTGTGGGATGTTCGGTGTGGAAGTTATGGCCCCAAACGCCTTTTCTTTGCGTTTTGTGGTTTTGGCGCCCCCTATGGATGACTTTCGCAAAACTGCGTTAGATAGAAAGATGCAGCTCAATGTACCAAACAAGTGGATGTCAAGTTTTTGAATGTGCGATGTTTGGTTGGGGAGTTATGAGCAAAATCAAATTGTCAACCTCTCCACTTATTTGAATTTTCCCGCCAAATAGTTCGAAACAGGAAGTGAAAGTGCAAAAGTAATTTGTGTAATAAATCCGGCATACATAGGAATTTCTTGGCCAGATTTTTGGTATAGACTCAGGTATGCCCCATGATAGTGTCCCTTGAGTTTCAAGAAAATCCCTTTTGTTTTTGTTTTTTTAAAGATTTGCGCGAATGTTTGAAGCGCTACCGTTTGGTCTTCCGATGGTCGTAGAAAAATTCTTTATTTAACTTTTGCTCGTGGGAGTCGGTAGAGCATAATGCTTTTGGTTTCGTCCAAATCGGATAAAAACTCTAGGAGGAGTGTGTTTTGGTGACTGACACAGTTTTTGCGATGTAGCAAAAAATCTATCTATACGCAAATGGGCGTGGCCTATCCCAGAAGATGCAGCTGACTTGTGGGCATCTGTGGATATAAAGTTTTTGACTGTCGGACTTTCGGTGTGGAAGTTATAGCCCCAAACGCGTTTGCCTTTGTTGTAGCGCCACCTAGTGGTTGGCATGTCTGAATTTTTGTGTCTGCGTACACAGCACGGACCTGGATAAGCCCGACAAGTGGCTTGTCTTCAAACTTTATGGTTTGGGCTGCAGCACCACTTTTAGGGGCGCCAAATAATAATAATAAGCATAATAATTCCTACTAAATCAATAGGGTTCCCTGCCCAGCAGGGCTTGGGAACCGCGTTGCTCTGCATAACGCGGTCCCTTGCCCTTCTCGGGCTTGGCCCCCTAATAATAATAATAATTCCTACTAAATCAATAGGGTTCCATGCCCCGCATTGTCATGGAACCGCGATGCTCTGCATTCCGCGGTCCCTTGCCCTTCTCGGGCTTGGCCCCCTAATAATAATAATAATAATAACTAGAACTGCAAGCAGTTGTGGACGGGGGCCAAGCCGTCCCACGCAACTCGGGATCGGGCGTCGTCGTCCGCGGCGCCGGCCCCTCGCTTCACGGCATCCGGGGATGTAAAGTTTTTGAATGTGGGATGTTCGGTGTGGGAGTTATAGACCGAAAGGTGTGTGTTTTGGTGACTGACACAGTTTTTGCGATGTAGCGAAAAAAATTCCCACCCGCAAATGGGCGTGGCCTATCCCAAAAGATGCAGCTGACTTGCGGGCATCTGTGGATATAAAGTTTTTGACTGTGGGATGTTCGGTGTGGAAGTTATAGCCCCAAACGCGTTTCCTTTGCTTTTTGTGGTTTTGGCGCCCCCTATGGATGACTTTCGCAAAACTGCGTTGGATAGAAAGATGCAGCTCAATGTACCAAACAAGTGGATGTCAAGTTTTTGAATGTGCGATGTTTGGTTGGGGAGTTATGAGCAAAATCAAATTGTCTACCTCTCCACTTATTTGAATTTTCCCGCCAAATAGTTCGAAACAGGAAGTGAAAGTGCAAAACTAATTTCTTTAATAAGTCCGGCATACATAGGAATTTCTTGGCCAGGTTTTTTTTTATAGACTCAGGTATGCCTGATGATAGTCTCCCTTGAGTTTCAAGAAAATCCCTTTCATTTTATTTTATTTAGGTATTTGCGCGAATCTTTGAAGCGCTACCGTTTGGTCTTCCGATGGTCGTAGAACAAATCTTTGGCCAACTTTTGCTCGTGGGAGTCGGTAGAGCATAATGCTTTTGGTTTCGTCCAAATCGGATAAAAACTCTAGGAGGAGTGTGTTTTGGTGACTGACACAGTTTTTGCGATGTAGCAAAAAATCTATCTATACGCAAATGGGCGTGGTCTATCCCAGAAGATGCAGCTGACTTGTGGGCATCTGTGGATATAAAGTTTTTGACTGTCGGACTTTCGGTGTGGAAGTTATAGCCCCAAACGCGTTTGCCTTTGTTGTAGCGCCACCTAGTGGTTGGCATGTCTGAATTTTTGTGTCTGCGTACACAGCACGGACCTGGATAAGCCCGACAAGTGGCTTGTCTTCAAACTTTATGGTTTGGGCTGCAGCACCACTTTTAGGGCGGAAGAATAATAATAACTAGAACTGCAAGCAGTTGTGGACGGGGGCCAAGCCGTCCCGTGCGACTCGGGATCGGGCGTCGTCGTCCGCGGCGCCGGCCCCTCGCTTCACGGAATCCGGGGATGTAAAGTTTTTGAATGTGGGATGTTCGGTTTGGGAGTTATAGACCAAAAGGCGGAAAAATGGTAGAGAAAGATGCTTTGGCGCCCAGTAGAACCAACCATAGGACAATGTCAATTGTCAATGGTGTCAATAGGATGAATCGTTTTGGATTTAGGAGCAGTTTGGTACAAGGTAGCTAATGAGCAAATCTTTGAAGCGCTACCGTTTGGTCTTCCGACGGTCGTAGAGAAATTATTTACTCAACTGTTATTCGTGGGAGTCCATAGAGCATAATGCTTTTGGTTTCGTCCAAATCGGGCAAAAACTGTAGGAGGTGTGTGTTTTGGTGACTGACAAAGTTTTTGTGGTTTTGGCGGCCTCTATGGATGACATTCGCAAAACTGCGTTAGATAGAAAGATGCAGCTCAATGTAACAAACAAGTGGATGTCTAGTTTTTTAATGTGCGATGTGTGGTTGGCGAGTTATGAGCAAAAGCAGATTGTCAGCCTTGACAAAATGGCGGCCGGAGCTAATTGCACAATGTAATGTCAATGGACATGCTAGCATTCCCGCCTTTTTTCTTTGACGAAAAAAAAAAAAATCTAATTGTATTAAAAAGTCCCTTAAACATTACTATTTCTTGGCCATATTTTTTATATAGACTCGGGTATGCCCCTTGATGGTTTCCCGTGAGTTTTAAGAAAATTCCTTTGGTCAATTAGGAGATATAAAATTTCCTCGTTTATGGCGCCACCTTATGGCGAAATTCTCCAAATTTTTTCTTGAACGCAATTAAGGGTAGCCCCAACATATGTTGAAAATTTGGACTTGATCCGACTTATGATTTTGGATTTATGAATTTCTACGTAAAACATAGCTAATCAACAAATATTTAAAGCGCTACCGTTTGGTCTTCCGACGGTCGTAGAGAAATTATTTAGTCAACTTTTGTTCGTGGGAGTCCATAGGGCATAATGCTTTTGGTTTCGTCCAAATCGGGCAAAAACTCTGGGAGGAGTATGTTTTGGTGACTGACACAGTTTTTGCGATGTAGCGAAAAAAAATCCCACACGCAAATGGGCGTGGCCTATCTCAAAAGATGCAGCTGACTTGTGGGCATCTGTGGATATAAAGTTTTTGACTGTCAGACTTTTGGTGTGGAAGTTATAGCCCCAAACGCGTTTTATTTGCGTTTTGTGGTTTTGGCGCCCCCTATGGATGACTTTCGCAAAACTGCGTTGGATAGAAAGATGCAGCTCAATGTACCAAACAAGTGGATGTCAACTTTTTGAATGTGCGATGTTTGGTTGGGGAGTTATGAGCAAAATCAAATTGTCTACCTCTCCACTTATTTGAATTTTCCCGCCAAATAGTTCGAAACAGGAAGTGAAAGTGCAAAACTAATTTCTTTAATAAGTCCGGCATACATAGGAATTTCTTGGCCAGGTTTTTTTTTATAGACTCAGGTATGCCTGATGATAGTCTCCCTTGAGTTTCAAGAAAATCCCTTTCATTTTATTTTATTTAGGTATTTGCGCGAATCTTTGAAGCGCTACCGTTTGGTCTTCCGATGGTCGTAGAACAAATCTTTGTCCAACTTTTGCTCGTGGGAGTCGGTAGAGCATAATGCTTTTGGTTTCGTCCAAATCGGATAAAAACTCTAGGAGGAGTGTGTTTTGGTGACTGACACAGTTTTTGCGATGTAGCAAAAAATCTATCTATACGCAAATGGGCGTGGCCTATCCCAGAAGATGCAGCTGACTTGTGGGCATCTGTGGATATAAAGTTTTTGACTGTCGGACTTTCGGTGTGGAAGTTATAGCCCCAAACGCGTTTGCCTTTGTTGTAGCGCCACCTAGTGGTTGGCATGTCTGAATTTTTGTGTCTGCGTACACAGCACGGACCTGGATAAGCCCGACAAGTGGCTTGTCTTCAAACTTTATGGTTTGGGCTGCAGCACCACTTTTAGGGGCGCCAAATAATAATAATAACTAGAACTGCAAGCAGTTGTGGACGGGGGCCAAGCCGTCCCGTGCGACTCGGGATCGGGCATCGTCGTCCGCGGCGCCGGCCCCTCGCTTCACGGAATCCGGGGATGTAAAGTTTTTGAATGTGGGATGTTCGGTTTGGGAGTTATAGACCAAAAGGCGGAAAAATGGTAGAGAAAGATGCTTTGGAGCAGTTTGGTACAAGGTAGCTAATGAGCAAATCTTTGAAGCGCTACCGTTTGGTCTTCCGACGGTCGTAGAGAAATTATTTACTCAACTGTTATTCGTGGGAGTCCATAGAGCATAATGCTTTTGGTTTCGTCCAAATCGGGCAAAAACTGTAGGAGGTGTGTGTTTTGGTGACTGACAAAGTTTTTGTGGTTTTGGCGGCCTCTATGGATGACATTCGCAAAACTGCGTTAGATAGAAAGATGCAGCTCAATGTAACAAACAAGTGGATGTCTAGTTTTTTAATGTGCGATGTGTGGTTGGCGAGTTATGAGCAAAAGCAGATTGTCAGCCTTGACAAAATGGCGGCCGGAGCTAATTGCACAATGTAATGTCAATGGACATGCTAGCATTCCCGCCTTTTTTCTTTGACGAAAAAAAAAAAAATCTAATTGTATTAAAAAGTCCCTTAAACATTACTATTTCTTGGCCATATTTTTTATATAGACTCGGGTATGCCCCTTGATGGTTTCCCGTGAGTTTTAAGTAAATTCCTTTGGTCAATTAGGAGATATAAAATTTCCTCGTTTATGGCGCCACCTTATGGCGAAATTCTCCAAATTTTTTCTTGAACGCAATTAAGGGTAGCCCCAACATATGTTGAAAATTTGGACTTGATCCGACTTATGATTTTGGATTTATGAATTTCTACGTAAAACGTAGCTAATCAACAAATATTTAAAGCGCTACCGTTTGGTCTTCCGATGGTCGTAGAAAAATTCTTTATCTAACTTTTGCTCGTGGGAGTCGGTAGAGCATAATGCTTTTGGTTTCGTCCAAATCGGGCGAAAACTGTAGAAGGAGTATGTTTTGGTGACTGACACAGTTTTTGCGATGTAGCAAAAAATCTATCTATACGCAAATGGGCGTGGCCTATTCCAAAAGATGCAGCTGACTTGTGGGCATCTGTGGATATAAAGTTTTTGACTGTCGGACTTTCGGTGTGGAAGTTATAGCCCCGAACGCGTTGTCCTTTGCTGTAGCGCCACCTAGTGGTTGGCATGTCTGATTTTTTGTGTCTGCGTACACAGCACGGACCTGGATAAGCCCGACAAGTGGCATGTCTTCACACTTTATGGTTTGGGCTGCAGCACCACTTTTTGGGCGGAAGAATAATAATAATAATAATAATAATAATAATAATAATAATTCCTACTAAATCAATAGGGTTCCATGCCCCGCATTGTCATGGAACCGCGATGCTCTGCATTCCGCGGTCCCTTGCCCTTCTCGGGCTTGGCCCCCTAACTAGAACTGCAAGCAGTTGTGGACGGGGGCCAAGCCGTCCCGTGCGACTCGGGATCGGGCGTCGTCGTCCGCGGCGCCGGCCCCTCGCTTCACGGAATCCGTGGATGTAAAGTTTTTGAATGTGGGATGTTCGGTTTGGGAGTTATAGACCAAAAGGCGGAAAAATGGTAGAGAAAGATGCTTTGGCGCCCAGTAGAACCAACCATAGGACAATGTCAATTGTCAATGGTGTCAATAGGATGAATCGTTTTGGATTTAGGAGCAGTTTGGTACAAGGTAGCTAATGAGCAAATCTTTGAAGCGCTACCGTTTGGTCTTCCGACGGTCGTAGAGAAATTATTTACTCAACTGTTATTCGTGGGAGTCCATAGAGCATAATGCTTTTGGTTTCGTCCAAATCGGGCAAAAACTGTAGGAGGTGTGTGTTTTGGTGACTGACACAGTTTTTGCGATGTAGCGAAAAAAATTCCCACCCGCAAATGGGCGTGGCCTATCCCAAAAGATGCAGCTGACTTGTGGGCATCTGTGGATATAAAGTTTTTGACTGTGGGATGTTCGGTGTGGAAGTTATGGCCCCAAACGCCTTTTCTTTGCGTTTTGTGGTTTTGGCGCCCCCTATGGATGACTTTCGCAAAACTGCGTTAGATAGAAAGATGCAGCTCAATGTACCAAACAAGTGGATGTCAAGTTTTTGAATGTGCGATGTTTGGTTGGGGAGTTATGAGCAAAATCAAATTGTCAACCTCTCCACTTATTTGAATTTTCCCGCCAAATAGTTCGAAACAGGAAGTGAAAGTGCAAAAGTAATTTGTGTAATAAATCCGGCATACATAGGAATTTCTTGGCCAGATTTTTGGTATAGACTCAGGTATGCCCCATGATAGTGTCCCTTGAGTTTCAAGAAAATCCCTTTTGTTTTTGTTTTTTTAAAGATTTGCGCGAATGTTTGAAGCGCTACCGTTTGGTCTTCCGATGGTCGTAGAAAAATTCTTTATTTAACTTTTGCTCGTGGGAGTCGGTAGAGCATAATGCTTTTGGTTTCGTCCAAATCGGATAAAAACTCTAGGAGGAGTGTGTTTTGGTGACTGACACAGTTTTTGCGATGTAGCAAAAAATCTATCTATACGCAAATGGGCGTGGCCTATCCCAGAAGATGCAGCTGACTTGTGGGCATCTGTGGATATAAAGTTTTTGACTGTCGGACTTTCGGTGTGGAAGTTATAGCCCCAAACGCGTTTGCCTTTGTTGTAGCGCCACCTAGTGGTTGGCATGTCTGAATTTTTGTGTCTGCGTACACAGCACGGACCTGGATAAGCCCGACAAGTGGCTTGTCTTCAAACTTTATGGTTTGGGCTGCAGCACCACTTTTAGGGGCGCCAAATAATAATAATAATAATAATAATAATAATAATAATTCCTACTAAATCAATAGGGTTCCCTGCCCAGCAGGGCTTGGGAACCGCGTTGCTCTGCATAACGCGGTCCCTTGCCCTTCTCGGGCTTGGCCCCCTAATAATAATAATTCCTACTAAATCAATAGGGTTCCATGCCCCGCATGTCATGGAACCGCGGTGCTCTGCATTCCGCGGTCCCTTGCCCTTCTCGGGCTTGGCCCCCTAATAATAATAATTCCTACTAAATCAATAGGGTTCCATGCCCCGCATTGTCATGGAACCGCGATGCTCTGCATTCCGCGGTCCCTTGCCCTTCTCGGGCTTGGCCCCCTAATAATAATAACTAGAACTGCAAGCAGTTGTGGACGGGGGCCAAGCCGTCCCACGCAACTCGGGATCGGGCGTCGTCGTCCGCGGCGCCGGCCCCTCGCTTCACGGCATCCGGGGATGTAAAGTTTTTGAATGTGGGATGTTCGGTGTGGGAGTTATAGACCGAAAGGTGTGTGTTTTGGTGACTGACACAGTTTTTGCGATGTAGCGAAAAAAATTCCCACCCGCAAATGGGCGTGGCCTATCCCAAAAGATGCAGCTGACTTGCGGGCATCTGTGGATATAAAGTTTTTGACTGTGGGATGTTCGGTGTGGAAGTTATAGCCCCAAACGCGTTTCCTTTGCTTTTTGTGGTTTTGGCGCCCCCTATGGATGACTTTCGCAAAACTGCGTTGGATAGAAAGATGCAGCTCAATGTACCAAACAAGTGGATGTCAAGTTTTTTAATGTGCGATGTTTGGTTGGGGAGTTATGAGCAAAATCAAATTGTCTACCTCTCCACTTATTTGAATTTTCCCGCCAAATAGTTCGAAACAGGAAGTGAAAGTGCAAAACTAATTTCTTTAATAAGTCCGGCATACATAGGAATTTCTTGGCCAGGTTTTTTTTTATAGACTCAGGTATGCCTGATGATAGTCTCCCTTGAGTTTCAAGAAAATCCCTTTCATTTTATTTTATTTAGGTATTTGCGCGAATGTTTGAAGCGCTACCGTTTGGTCTTCCGATGGTCGTAGAAAAATTCTTTATTTAACTTTTGCTCGTGGGAGTCGGTAGAGCATAATGCTTTTGGTTTCGTCCAAATCGGATAAAAACTCTAGGAGGAGTGTGTTTTGGTGACTGACACAGTTTTTGCGATGTAGCAAAAAATCTATCTATACGCAAATGGGCGTGGCCTATCCCAGAAGATGCAGCTGACTTGTGGGCATCTGTGGATATAAAGTTTTTGACTGTCGGACTTTCGGTGTGGAAGTTATAGCCCCAAACGCGTTTGCCTTTGTTGTAGCGCCACCTAGTGGTTGGCATGTCTGAATTTTTGTGTCTGCGTACACAGCACGGACCTGGATAAGCCCGACAAGTGGCTTGTCTTCACACTTTATGGTTTGGGCTGCAGCACCACTTTTAGGGCGGAAGAATAATAATAACTAGAACTGCAAGCAGTTGTGGACGGGGGCCAAGCCGTCCCGTGCGACTCGGGATCGGGCGTCGTCGTCCGCGGCGCCGGCCCCTCGCTTCACGGAATCCGGGGATGTAAAGTTTTTGAATGTGGGATGTTCGGTTCAGGAGTTATAGACCAAAAGGCGAAGAAATGGCAGAGAAAGATGCTGAAGTGTGTTTTTGGCGGCCCCTTTTGGTCTTCCGACGGTCGTAGAGAAATTATTTAGTCAACTTTTGCTCGTGGGAGTCCATAGAGCATAATGCTTTTGGTTTCGTCCGAATCGGGCAAAAACTGTAGGAGGTGTGTGTTTTGGTGACTGACACAGTTTTTGCGATGTAGCGAAAAAAAATCCCACCCGCAAATGGGCGTGGCCTATCTCAAACGATGCAGCTGACTTGCGGGCATCTGTGGATGTAAAGTTTTGGACTGTGGGATGTTCGGTGTGGAAGTTATAGCCCCAAACGCGTTTTATTTGCGTTTTGTGGTTTTGGCGCCCCCTATGGATGACATTCGCAAAACTGCGTTAGATAGAAAGATGTAGCTCAATGTACCAAACAAGTGGATGTCAAGTTTTTGAATGTGCGATGTTTGGTTGCGGAGTTATGAGCAAAATCAAATTGTCTACCTCTCCACGTTTTTGCATTTTCCCGCCAAATAGTTCGAAACAGGAAGTGAAAGTGCAAAACTAATTTGTTGAATAAATCCGGCATACATAGGAATTTCTTTGCCAGATTTTTTGTATAGACTCAGGTATGCCCCATTATAGTGTCCCTTGAGTTTCAAAAGAATCCCTTTTTTTTTTTTTTTCGGGGGGATTTGCGCGAATGTTTGAAGCGCTACCGTTTGGTCTTCCGATGGTCGTAGAAAAATTCTTTATCTAACTTTTGCTCGTGGGAGTCGGTAGAGCATAATGCTTTTGGTTTCGTCCGAATCGGATAAAAACTGTAGGAGGAGTGTGTTTTGGTGACTGACACAGTTTTTGCGATGTAGCAAAAAATGTATATATACGCAAATGGGCGTGGCCTATCTCAGAAGATGCAGCTGACTTGTGGGCATCTGTGGATATAAAGTTTTTGACTGTCGGACTTTCGGTGTGGAAGTTACAGCCCCAAACGCGTTGTCCTTTGCTGTAGCGCCACCTAGTGGTTGGCATGTCTGAATTTTTGTGTCTGCGTACCCGGCACGGACCTGGATAAGCCCGACAAGTGGCATGTCTTCACACTTTCTGGTTTGGGCTGCAGCACCACTTCTGCGCGACTCCAAATAATAATAATAATAATAATAATAATAATAATAATAATAATTCCTACTAAATCAATAGGGTTCCCTGCCCAGCAGGGCTTGGGAACCGCGTTGCTCTGCATAACGCGGTCCCTTGCCCTTCTCGGGCTTGGCCCCCTAACTAGAACTGCAAGCAGTTGTGGACGGGGGCCAAGCCGTCCCACGCGACGCGGGATCGGGCGTCGTCGTCCGCGGCGCCGGCCCCTCGCTTCACGGAATCTGGGGACGTAAAGTTTTTGAATGTGGGATGTTCGGTTTGGGAGTTATAGACCGAAAGGTGTGTGTTTTGGTGACTGACACAGTTTTTGCGATGTAGCGAAATAATTTCCCATATGCAAATGGGCGTGGCCTATCCCAAAAGATGCAGCTGACTTGTGGGCATCTGTGGATATAAAGTTTTTGACTGTGGGATGTTCGGTGTGGAAGTTATAGCCCCAAACGCGTTTCCTTTGCTTTTTGTGGTTTTGGCGCCCCCTATGGATGACATGCGCAAAACTGCGTTAGATAGAAAGATGTAGCTCAATGTACCAAACAAGTGGATGTCAAGTTTTTGAATGTGCGATGTTCGGTTGGGGAGTTATGAGCAAAATCAAACTGTCAACCTTTCCACGTTTTTGAATTTTCCCGCCAAATAGTTCGAAACAGGAAGTGAAAGTGCAAAACTAATTTGTTGAATAAATCCGGCATACATAGGAATTTCTTTGCCAGATTTTTTGTATAGACTCAGGTATGCCCCATGATAGTGTCCCTTGAGTTTCAAAAGAATCCCTTTTTTTTTTTTTTTCGGGGGGATTTGCGCGAATGTTTGAAGCGCTACCGTTTGGTCTTCCGATGGTCGTAGAAAAATTCTTTATCTAACTTTTGCTCGTGGGAGTCGGTAGAGCATAATGCTTTTGGTTTCGTCCAAATCGGGCGAAAACTGTAGGAGGAGTATGTTTTGGTGACTGACACAGTTTTTGCGATGTAGCAAAAAATCTATCTATACGCAAATGGGCGTGGCCTATTCCAAAAGATGCAGCTGACTTGTGGGCATCTGTGGATATAAAGTTTTTGACTGTCGGACTTTCGGTGTGGAAGTTATAGCCCCGAACGCGTTGTCCTTTGCTGTAGCGCCACCTAGTGGTTGGCATGTCTGATTTTTTGTGTCTGCGTACACAGCACGGACCTGGATAAGCCCGACAAGTGGCATGTCTTCACACTTTATGGTTTGGGCTGCAGCACCACTTTTTGGGCGGAAGAATAATAATAACTAGAACTGCAAGCAGTTGTGGACGGGGGCCAAGCCGTCCCGTGCGACTCGGGATCGGGCGTCGTCGTCCGCGGCGCCGGCCCCTCGCTTCACGGAATCCGGGGATGTAAAGTTTTTGAATGTGGGATGTTCGGTTCAGGAGTTATAGACCAAAAGGCGAAGAAATGGCAGAGAAAGATGCTGAAGTGTGTTTTTGGCGGCCCCTTTTGGTCTTCCGACGGTCGTAGAGAAATTATTTAGTCAACTTTTGCTCGTGGGAGTCCATAGAGCATAATGCTTTTGGTTTCGTCCGAATCGGGCAAAAACTGTAGGAGGTGTGTGTTTTGGTGACTGACACAGTTTTTGCGATGTAGCGAAAAAAAATCCCACCCGCAAATGGGCGTGGCCTATCTCAAACGATGCAGCTGACTTGCGGGCATCTGTGGATGTAAAGTTTTGGACTGTGGGATGTTCGGTGTGGAAGTTATAGCCCCAAACGCGTTTTATTTGCGTTTTGTGGTTTTGGCGCCCCCTATGGATGACATTCGCAAAACTGCGTTAGATAGAAAGATGTAGCTCAATGTACCAAACAAGTGGATGTCAAGTTTTTGAATGTGCGATGTTTGGTTGCGGAGTTATGAGCAAAATCAAATTGTCTACCTCTCCACGTTTTTGAATTTTCCCGCCAAATAGTTCGAAACAGGAAGTGAAAGTGCAAAACTAATTTGTTGAATAAATCCGGCATACATAGGAATTTCTTTGCCAGATTTTTTGTATAGACTCAGGTATGCCCCATTATAGTGTCCCTTGAGTTTCAAAAGAATCCCTTTTTTTTTTTTTTTCGGGGGGATTTGCGCGAATGTTTGAAGCGCTACCGTTTGGTCTTCCGATGGTCGTAGAAAAATTCTTTATCTAACTTTTGCTCGTGGGAGTCGGTAGAGCATAATGCTTTTGGTTTCGTCCGAATCGGATAAAAACTGTAGGAGGAGTGTGTTTTGGTGACTGACACAGTTTTTGCGATGTAGCAAAAAATGTATATATACGCAAATGGGCGTGGCCTATCTCAGAAGATGCAGCTGACTTGTGGGCATCTGTGGATATAAAGTTTTTGACTGTCGGACTTTCGGTGTGGAAGTTATAGCCCCAAACGCGTTGTCCTTTGCTGTAGCGCCACCTAGTGGTTGGCATGTCTGAATTTTTGTGTCTGCGTACCCGGCACGGACCTGGATAAGCCCGACAAGTGGCATGTCTTCACACTTTCTGGTTTGGGCTGCAGCACCACTTCTGCGCGACTCCAAATAATAATAATAACTAGAACTGCAAGCAGTTGTGGACGGGGGCCAAGCCGTCCCGTGCGACTCGGGATCGGGCGTCGTCGTCCGCGGCGCCGGCCCCTCGCTTCACGGAATCCGGGGATGTAAAGTTTTTGAATGTGGGATGTTCGGTTTGGGAGTTATAGACCAAAAGGCGGAAAAATGGTAGAGAAAGATGCTTTGGCGCCCAGTAGAACCAACCATAGGACAATGTCAATTGTCAATGGTGTCAATAGGATGAATCGTTTTGGATTTAGGAGCAGTTTGGTACAAGGTAGCTAATGAGCAAATCTTTGAAGCGCTACCGTTTGGTCTTCCGACGGTCGTAGAGAAATTATTTACTCAACTGTTATTCGTGGGAGTCCATAGAGCATAATGCTTTTGGTTTCGTCCAAATCGGGCAAAAACTGTAGGAGGTGTGTGTTTTGGTGACTGACAAAGTTTTTGTGGTTTTGGCGGCCTCTATGGATGACATTCGCAAAACTGCGTTAGATAGAAAGATGCAGCTCAATGTAACAAACAAGTGGATGTCTAGTTTTTTAATGTGCGATGTGTGGTTGGCGAGTTATGAGCAAAAGCAGATTGTCAGCCTTGACAAAATGGCGGCCGGAGCTAATTGCACAATGTAATGTCAATGGACATGCTAGCATTCCCGCCTTTTTTCTTTGACGAAAAAAAAAAAAATCTAATTGTATTAAAAAGTCCCTTAAACATTACTATTTCTTGGCCATATTTTTTATATAGACTCGGGTATGCCCCTTGATGGTTTCCCGTGAGTTTTAAGTAAATTCCTTTGGTCAATTAGGAGATATAAAATTTCCTCGTTTATGGCGCCACCTTATGGCGAAATTCTCCAAATTTTTTCTTGAACGCAATTAAGGGTAGCCCCAACATATGTTGAAAATTTGAACTTGATCCGACTTATGATTTTGGATTTATGAATTTCTACGTAAAACGTAGCTAATCAACAAATATTTAAAGCGCTACCGTTTGGTCTTCCGATGGTCGTAGAAAAATTCTTTATCTAACTTTTGCTCGTGGGAGTCGGTAGAGCATAATGCTTTTGGTTTCGTCCAAATCGGGCGAAAACTGTAGGAGGAGTATGTTTTGGTGACTGACACAGTTTTTGCGATGTAGCAAAAAATCTATCTATACGCAAATGGGCGTGGCCTATTCCAAAAGATGCAGCTGACTTGTGGGCATCTGTGGATATAAAGTTTTTGACTGTCGGACTTTCGGTGTGGAAGTTATAGCCCCGAACGCGTTGTCCTTTGCTGTAGCGCCACCTAGTGGTTGGCATGTCTGATTTTTTGTGTCTGCGTACACAGCACGGACCTGGATAAGCCCGACAAGTGGCATGTCTTCACACTTTATGGTTTGGGCTGCAGCACCACTTTTTGGGCGGAAGAATAATAATAATAATAATAATAATAATAATAATAATAATAATAATAATAATAATTCCTACTAAATCAATAGGGTTCCATGCCCCGCATTGTCATGGAACCGCGATGCTCTGCATTCCGCGGTCCCTTGCCCTTCTCGGGCTTGGCCCCCTAATAATAATAATAATTCCTACTAAATCAATAGGGTTCCCTGCCCAGCAGGGCTTGGGAACCGCGTTGCTCTGCATAACGCGGTCCCTTGCCCTTCTCGGGCTTGGCCCCCTAACTAGAACTGCAAGCAGTTGTGGACGGGGGCCAAGCCGTCCCGTGCGACTCGGGATCGGGCGTCGTCGTCCGCGGCGCCGGCCCCTCGCTTCACGGAATCCGGGGATGTAAAGTTTTTGAATGTGGGATGTTCGGTTTGGGAGTTATAGACCAAAAGGCGGAAAAATGGTAGAGAAAGATGCTTTGGCGCCCAGTAGAACCAACCATAGGACAATGTCAATTGTCAATGGTGTCAATAGGATGAATCGTTTTGGATTTAGGAGCAGTTTGGTACAAGGTAGCTAATGAGCAAATCTTTGAAGCGCTACCGTTTGGTCTTCCGACGGTCGTAGAGAAATTATTTACTCAACTGTTATTCGTGGGAGTCCATAGAGCATAATGCTTTTGGTTTCGTCCAAATCGGGCAAAAACTGTAGGAGGTGTGTGTTTTGGTGACTGACAAAGTTTTTGTGGTTTTGGCGGCCTCTATGGATGACATTCGCAAAACTGCGTTAGATAGAAAGATGCAGCTCAATGTAACAAACAAGTGGATGTCTAGTTTTTTAATGTGCGATGTGTGGTTGGCGAGTTATGAGCAAAAGCAGATTGTCAGCCTTGACAAAATGGCGGCCGGAGCTAATTGCACAATGTAATGTCAATGGACATGCTAGCATTCCCGCCTTTTTTCTTTGACGAAAAAAAAAAAAATCTAATTGTATTAAAAAGTCCCTTAAACATTACTATTTCTTGGCCATATTTTTTATATAGACTCGGGTATGCCCCTTGATGGTTTCCCGTGAGTTTTAAGTAAATTCCTTTGGTCAATTAGGAGATATAAAATTTCCTCGTTTATGGCGCCACCTTATGGCGAAATTCTCCAAATTTTTTCTTGAACGCAATTAAAGGTAGCCCCAACATATGTTGAAAATTTGGACTTGATCCGACTTATGATTTTGGATTTATGAATTTCTACGTAAAACGTAGCTAATCAACAAATATTTAAAGCGCTACCGTTTGGTCTTCCGATGGTCGTAGAAAAATTCTTTATCTAACTTTTGCTCGTGGGAGTCGGTAGAGCATAATGCTTTTGGTTTCGTCCAAATCGGGCGAAAACTGTAGGAGGAGTATGTTTTGGTGACTGACACAGTTTTTGCGATGTAGCAAAAAATCTATCTATACGCAAATGGGCGTGGCCTATTCCAAAAGATGCAGCTGACTTGTGGGCATCTGTGGATATAAAGTTTTTGACTGTCGGACTTTCGGTGTGGAAGTTATAGCCCCGAACGCGTTGTCCTTTGCTGTAGCGCCACCTAGTGGTTGGCATGTCTGATTTTTTGTGTCTGCGTACACAGCACGGACCTGGATAAGCCCGACAAGTGGCATGTCTTCACACTTTATGGTTTGGGCTGCAGCACCACTTTTTGGGCGGAAGAATAATAACTAGAACTGCAAGCAGTTGTGGACGGGGGCCAAGCCGTCCCGTGCGACTCGGGATCGGGCGTCGTCGTCCGCGGCGCCGGCCCCTCGCTTCACGGAATCCGGGGATGTAAAGTTTTTGAATGTGGGATGTTCGGTTTGGGAGTTATAGACCAAAAGGCGGAAAAATGGTAGAGAAAGATGCTTTGGCGCCCAGTAGAACCAACCATAGGACAATGTCAATTGTCAATGGTGTCAATAGGATGAATCGTTTTGGATTTAGGAGCAGTTTGGTACAAGGTAGCTAATGAGCAAATCTTTGAAGCGCTACCGTTTGGTCTTCCGACGGTCGTAGAGAAATTATTTACTCAACTGTTATTCGTGGGAGTCCATAGAGCATAATGCTTTTGGTTTCGTCCAAATCGGGCAAAAACTGTAGGAGGTGTGTGTTTTGGTGACTGACAAAGTTTTTGTGGTTTTGGCGGCCTCTATGGATGACATTCGCAAAACTGCGTTAGATAGAAAGATGCAGCTCAATGTAACAAACAAGTGGATGTCTAGTTTTTTAATGTGCGATGTGTGGTTGGCGAGTTATGAGCAAAAGCAGATTGTCAGCCTTGACAAAATGGCGGCCGGAGCTAATTGCACAATGTAATGTCAATGGACATGCTAGCATTCCCGCCTTTTTTCTTTGACGAAAAAAAAAAAAATCTAATTGTATTAAAAAGTCCCTTAAACATTACTATTTCTTGGCCATATTTTTTATATAGACTCGGGTATGCCCCTTGATGGTTTCCCGTGAGTTTTAAGTAAATTCCTTTGGTCAATTAGGAGATATAAAATTTCCTCGTTTATGGCGCCACCTTATGGCGAAATTCTCCAAATTTTTTCTTGAACGCAATTAAGGGTAGCCCCAACATATGTTGAAAATTTGGACTTGATCCGACTTATGATTTTGGATTTATGAATTTCTACGTAAAACGTAGCTAATCAACAAATATTTAAAGCGCTACCGTTTGGTCTTCCGATGGTCGTAGAAAAATTCTTTATCTAACTTTTGCTCGTGGGAGTCGGTAGAGCATAATGCTTTTGGTTTCGTCCAAATCGGGCGAAAACTGTAGGAGGAGTATGTTTTGGTGACTGACACAGTTTTTGCGATGTAGCAAAAAATCTATCTATACGCAAATGGGCGTGGCCTATTCCAAAAGATGCAGCTGACTTGTGGGCATCTGTGGATATAAAGTTTTTGACTGTCGGACTTTCGGTGTGGAAGTTATAGCCCCGAACGCGTTGTCCTTTGCTGTAGCGCCACCTAGTGGTTGGCATGTCTGATTTTTTGTGTCTGCGTACACAGCACGGACCTGGATAAGCCCGACAAGTGGCATGTCTTCACACTTTATGGTTTGGGCTGCAGCACCACTTTTTGGGCGGAAGAATAATAATAATAATAATAATAATAATAATTCCTACTAAATCAATAGGGTTCCATGCCCCGCATTGTCATGGAACCGCGATGCTCTGCATTCCGCGGTCCCTTGCCCTTCTCGGGCTTGGCCCCCTAATAATAATAACTAGAACTGCAAGCAGTTGTGGACGGGGGCCAAGCCGTCCCGTGCGACTCGGGATCGGGCGTCGTCGTCCGCGGCGCCGGCCCCTCGCTTCACGGAATCCGGGGATGTAAAGTTTTTGAATGTGGGATGTTCGGTTTGGGAGTTATAGACCAAAAGGCGGAAAAATGGTAGAGAAAGATGCTTTGGCGCCCAGTAGAACCAACCATAGGACAATGTCAATTGTCAATGGTGTCAATAGGATGAATCGTTTTGGATTTAGGAGCAGTTTGGTACAAGGTAGCTAATGAGCAAATCTTTGAAGCGCTACCGTTTGGTCTTCCGACGGTCGTAGAGAAATTATTTACTCAACTGTTATTCGTGGGAGTCCATAGAGCATAATGCTTTTGGTTTCGTCCAAATCGGGCAAAAACTGTAGGAGGTGTGTGTTTTGGTGACTGACAAAGTTTTTGTGGTTTTGGCGGCCTCTATGGATGACATTCGCAAAACTGCGTTAGATAGAAAGATGCAGCTCAATGTAACAAACAAGTGGATGTCTAGTTTTTTAATGTGCGATGTGTGGTTGGCGAGTTATGAGCAAAAGCAGATTGTCAGCCTTGACAAAATGGCGGCCGGAGCTAATTGCACAATGTAATGTCAATGGACATGCTAGCATTCCCGCCTTTTTTCTTTGACGAAAAAAAAAAAAATCTAATTGTATTAAAAAGTCCCTTAAACATTACTATTTCTTGGCCATATTTTTTATATAGACTCGGGTATGCCCCTTGATGGTTTCCCGTGAGTTTTAAGTAAATTCCTTTGGTCAATTAGGAGATATAAAATTTCCTCGTTTATGGCGCCACCTTATGGCGAAATTCTCCAAATTTTTTCTTGAACGCAATTAAGGGTAGCCCCAACATATGTTGAAAATTTGGACTTGATCCGACTTATGATTTTGGATTTATGAATTTCTACGTAAAACGTAGCTAATCAACAAATATTTAAAGCGCTACCGTTTGGTCTTCCGATGGTCGTAGAAAAATTCTTTATCTAACTTTTGCTCGTGGGAGTCGGTAGAGCATAATGCTTTTGGTTTCGTCCAAATCGGGCGAAAACTGTAGGAGGAGTATGTTTTGGTGACTGACACAGTTTTTGCGATGTAGCAAAAAATCTATCTATACGCAAATGGGCGTGGCCTATTCCAAAAGATGCAGCTGACTTGTGGGCATCTGTGGATATAAAGTTTTTGACTGTCGGACTTTCGGTGTGGAAGTTATAGCCCCGAACGCGTTGTCCTTTGCTGTAGCGCCACCTAGTGGTTGGCATGTCTGATTTTTTGTGTCTGCGTACACAGCACGGACCTGGATAAGCCCGACAAGTGGCATGTCTTCACACTTTATGGTTTGGGCTGCAGCACCACTTTTTGGGCGGAAGAATAATAATAATAATAATAATAATAATAATTCCTACTAAATCAATAGGGTTCCATGCCCCGCATTGTCATGGAACCGCGATGCTCTGCATTCCGCGGTCCCTTGCCCTTCTCGGGCTTGGCCCCCTAATAATAATAACTAGAACTGCAAGCAGTTGTGGACGGGGGCCAAGCCGTCCCGTGCGACTCGGGATCGGGCGTCGTCGTCCGCGGCGCCGGCCCCTCGCTTCACGGAATCCGGGGATGTAAAGTTTTTGAATGTGGGATGTTCGGTTTGGGAGTTATAGACCAAAAGGCGGAAAAATGGTAGAGAAAGATGCTTTGGCGCCCAGTAGAACCAACCATAGGACAATGTCAATTGTCAATGGTGTCAATAGGATGAATCGTTTTGGATTTAGGAGCAGTTTGGTACAAGGTAGCTAATGAGCAAATCTTTGAAGCGCTACCGTTTGGTCTTCCGACGGTCGTAGAGAAATTATTTACTCAACTGTTATTCGTGGGAGTCCATAGAGCATAATGCTTTTGGTTTCGTCCAAATCGGGCAAAAACTGTAGGAGGTGTGTGTTTTGGTGACTGACAAAGTTTTTGTGGTTTTGGCGGCCTCTATGGATGACATTCGCAAAACTGCGTTAGATAGAAAGATGCAGCTCAATGTAACAAACAAGTGGATGTCTAGTTTTTTAATGTGCGATGTGTGGTTGGCGAGTTATGAGCAAAAGCAGATTGTCAGCCTTGACAAAATGGCGGCCGGAGCTAATTGCACAATGTAATGTCAATGGACATGCTAGCATTCCCGCCTTTTTTCTTTGACGAAAAAAAAAAAAATCTAATTGTATTAAAAAGTCCCTTAAACATTACTATTTCTTGGCCATATTTTTTATATAGACTCGGGTATGCCCCTTGATGGTTTCCCGTGAGTTTTAAGTAAATTCCTTTGGTCAATTAGGAGATATAAAATTTCCTCGTTTATGGCGCCACCTTATGGCGAAATTCTCCAAATTTTTTCTTGAACGCAATTAAGGGTAGCCCCAACATATGTTGAAAATTTGGACTTGATCCGACTTATGATTTTGGATTTATGAATTTCTACGTAAAACGTAGCTAATCAACAAATATTTAAAGCGCTACCGTTTGGTCTTCCGATGGTCGTAGAAAAATTCTTTATCTAACTTTTGCTCGTGGGAGTCGGTAGAGCATAATGCTTTTGGTTTCGTCCAAATCGGGCGAAAACTGTAGGAGGAGTATGTTTTGGTGACTGACACAGTTTTTGCGATGTAGCAAAAAATCTATCTATACGCAAATGGGCGTGGCCTATTCCAAAAGATGCAGCTGACTTGTGGGCATCTGTGGATATAAAGTTTTTGACTGTCGGACTTTCGGTGTGGAAGTTATAGCCCCGAACGCGTTGTCCTTTGCTGTAGCGCCACCTAGTGGTTGGCATGTCTGATTTTTTGTGTCTGCGTACACAGCACGGACCTGGATAAGCCCGACAAGTGGCATGTCTTCACACTTTATGGTTTGGGCTGCAGCACCACTTTTTGGGCGGAAGAATAATAATAATAATAATAATAATAACTAGAACTGCAAGCAGTTGTGGACGGGGGCCAAGCCGTCCCACGCAACTCGGGATCGGGCGTCGTCGTCCGCGGCGCCGGCCCCTCGCTTCACGGCATCCGGGGATGTAAAGTTTTTGAATGTGGGATGTTCGGTGTGGGAGTTATAGACCGAAAGGTGTGTGTTTTGGTGACTGACACAGTTTTTGCGATGTAGCGAAAAAAATTCCCACCCGCAAATGGGCGTGGCCTATCCCAAAAGATGCAGCTGACTTGTGGGCATCTGTGGATATAAAGTTTTTGACTGTGGGATGTTCGGTGTGGAAGTTATGGCCCCAAACGCCTTTTCTTTGCGTTTTGTGGTTTTGGCGCCCCCTATGGATGACTTTCGCAAAACTGCGTTAGATAGAAAGATGCAGCTCAATGTACCAAACAAGTGGATGTCAAGTTTTTGAATGTGCGATGTTTGGTTGGGGAGTTATGAGCAAAATCAAATTGTCAACCTCTCCACTTATTTGAATTTTCCCGCCAAATAGTTCGAAACAGGAAGTGAAAGTGCAAAAGTAATTTGTGTAATAAATCCGGCATACATAGGAATTTCTTGGCCAGATTTTTGGTATAGACTCAGGTATGCCCCATGATAGTGTCCCTTGAGTTTCAAGAAAATCCCTTTTGTTTTTGTTTTTTTAAAGATGTGCGCGAATGTTTGAAGCGCTACCGTTTGGTCTTCCGATGGTCGTAGAAAAATTCTTTATTTAACTTTTGCTCGTGGGAGTCGGTAGAGCATAATGCTTTTGGTTTCGTCCAAATCGGATAAAAACTCTAGGAGGAGTGTGTTTTGGTGACTGACACAGTTTTTGCGATGTAGCAAAAAATCTATCTATACGCAAATGGGCGTGGCCTATCCCAGAAGATGCAGCTGACTTGTGGGCATCTGTGGATATAAAGTTTTTGACTGTCGGACTTTCGGTGTGGAAGTTATAGCCCCAAACGCGTTTGCCTTTGTTGTAGCGCCACCTAGTGGTTGGCATGTCTGAATTTTTGTGTCTGCGTACACAGCACGGACCTGGATAAGCCCGACAAGTGGCTTGTCTTCAAACTTTATGGTTTGGGCTGCAGCACCACTTTTAGGGGCGCCAAATAATAACTAGAACTGCAAGCAGTTGTGGACGGGGTCCAAGCCGTCCATCGCGACTCGGGATCGGGCGTCGTCGTCCGCGGCGCCGGCCCCTAGCTTCACGGAATCCGGGGATGTCAAGTTTTTGAATGTGGGATGTTCGGTTTGGGAGTTATAGACCAAAGGGCGAAAAAATGGCAGAGTAAGATGCTCAAGTGTGTTTTTTGCGCCCCCTTTTGGAGCAATTTAAGGAAAAAGTAGAACCAACCATAGGACAAACATGTGTGAAGTTTGGTGTCAATAGGATGAATCGTTTTGGATTTAGGAGCAGTTTGGTACAAGGTAGCTAATGTGCAAATCTTTAAAGCGCTACCGTTTGGTCTTCCGACGGTCGTAGAGAAATTATTTAGTCAACTTTTGTTCGTGGGAGTCCATAGAGCATAATGCTTTTGGTTTCGTCCAAATCGGGCAAAAACTGTAGGAGGTGTATGTTTTGGTGACTGACACAGTTTTTGCGAAGTTGCGAAAAAAAATCCCATACGCAAATGGACGTGGCCTACCTCAAAAGATGCAGCTGTCTTGTGGGCATCTGTGGATGTAAAGTTTTTGACTGTCGGACTTTTGGTGTGGAAGTTATAGCCCCAAACGCATTTTCTTTGCGTTTTGTGATTTTGGCGCCCCCTATGGATGACATTCGCAAAAGTGCGTTAGATAGAAAGATGCAGCTCAATGTACTAAACAAGTGGATGTCAAGTTTTTGAATGTGCGATGTTTGGTTGCGGAGTTATGAGCAAAAGCAAATTGTCTACCTCTCCACTTTTTTGAATTTTCCCGCCAAAAAGTTCGAAACAGGAAGTAAAATTGCAAAACTAATTTGTTTAATAAGTCCGGCATACATAGGAATTTCTTGGCCAGATTTTTTTTATAGACTCAGGTATGCCTCATGATAGTCTCCCTTGAGTTTCAAGAAAATCCCTTTTATTTTATTTTTTTTAGGTATTTGCGCGAATCTTTAAAGCGCTACCGTTTGATCTTCCGATGGTCGTAGAACAATTCTTTATATAACTTTTGCTCGTGGGAGTCGGTAGAGCATAATGCTTTTGGTTTCGTCAAAATCGGGCGAAAACTGTAGGAGGAGTATGTTTTGGTGACTGACACAGTTTTTGCGATGTAGCGAAAATTTTATATATACGCAAATGGGCGTGGCCTATCTCAAAAGATGCAGCTGACCTGTGGGCATCTGTGGATATGAAGTTTTTGACTGTCGGACTTTCGGTGTGGGAGTTATAGCCCCAAACGCGTTTTCCTTTGCTGTAGCGCCACCTAGTGGTTGGCATGTCTGATTTTTTGTGTCTGCGTACACAGCACGGACCTGGATAAGCCCGACAAGTGGCATGTCTTCACACTTTATGGTTTGGGCTGCAGCACCACTTTTTGGGCGGAAGAATAATAATAACTAGAACTGCAAGCAGTTATGACCGGGGGCCAAGCCTCCGACGCAACTCGTCGTCAACCGCCGCGCCGGCCGCTCACTTCACAGAATCTGTGGATGTAAAGTTTTTGACTGTGGGATGTTCGGTTGGGGAGTAATGAGCAAAAAGAGATCGTCAACCTCTCCACTGTAAAACAATGGAGAGGCTGTCATTCTCTCCACTGTAAAACATTTTTTTTTTCCTTTTCTGAAAAAGTCCCGCCCACATTAATATTTCTTGGCCATATTTCTTATATAGACTCGGGCATGCCCCTTGATGGTTTCCCTGGAGTTTTAAGAAAATTCCTTTGGGAGTTGTATAGGTATTGCTGTTTACAAGGTGATATACATTTAGTGTGCTTTTGGCGCCCCCTTATGGATGAATTTGGCAAAACTGCCAGGGTGGAACGATGCAGCTCAATTCACAGAACAAGTGGATGTCAAGTTTTTTAATGTGCGATGCTTGGTTGGCGAGTTATGAGCAAAAGCAGATTAAAATGGCGGCCCGAGCTAATTGCACAATGTAATGTCAATGGACATGCTAAATGAGATTAGCATTCCCGCCTTTTTTCTTTGATGGAAAAAAAAAAATCTAAATTTTATTAAAAAGTCCCTTTAACAATACCATTTCTTGGCCATATTTTTTATATAGACTCGTGTATGCCCCTTGATGGTTTCCCGTGAGTTTTAAGAAATTTCCTCTGGCCAATTAGGAGATATGAAATTTCTTAATTTATGGCGCCCCCTTATGGCGAAAATGTCCAATTTTTTTACTGAACGCAATTAAGGGTAGCCCCAACATATGTCGAAAATTTGGACTTGATCCGACTTATGATTTGGGATTTATGAATTTCTACGTAAAACGTAGCTAATCAACAAATATTTAAAACGCTACCGTTTCGTTATCCATGGTCGGATCAAAATTCTGTCTGATGATTTCTTTCCGTGTGGGTCGGTAGATGTTCTGTGCAAACTTTGGTGTCGATTGTCCAAAAATTGTGGGAGGAGTAGCGAAAAATCAGTTTTGCAGTTTTCGCGATTTTGCGAAAAATCTATAATATCGCAAATGGGCGTGGCCTATGCCAAATGATGCAGCTGACTCCAGTGCATCTGTGGATATAAAGTTTTTGACTGTGGGACTTTCGGTGTGGGAGTTATGACCCCAAACGCGTTTTCCTCCGTTGTAGCGCCACCTAGTGGCCGGCATGTCTGAATTTTTTTGTATGCTGAGAATTCACCGACCTGGACCTAGTCATGCAATTGGCATGTCTGCACCCTTTACGGTTTGGGCTGTGCACGCAGTTCTAGCGGCGACAAATAATAATAATAAGAATAATAATAATCCTTACAAAAACAATAGGGTTCCCTGCCCCGCAGGGCTTGGGAACCGCGTTGCTGTGCAAAACGCGGTCCCAGCTCCTGCTCGGGCTTGGCCCCCTAATAATAATAATTCCTACTAAATCAATAGGGTTCCATGCCCCGCATTGTCATGGAACCGCGATGCTCTGCATTCCGCGGTCCCTTGCCCTTCTCGGGCTTGGCCCCCTAACTAGAACTGCAAGCAGTTGTGGACGGGGGCCAAGCCGTCCCGTGCGACTCGGGATCGGGCGTCGTCGTCCGCGGCGCCGGCCCCTCGCTTCACGGAATCCGTGGATGTAAAGTTTTTGAATGTGGGATGTTCGGTTTGGGAGTTATAGACCAAAAGGCGGAAAAATGGTAGAGAAAGATGCTTTGGCGCCCAGTAGAACCAACCATAGGACAATGTCAATTGTCAATGGTGTCAATAGGATGAATCGTTTTGGATTTAGGAGCAGTTTGGTACAAGGTAGCTAATGAGCAAATCTTTGAAGCGCTACCGTTTGGTCTTCCGACGGTCGTAGAGAAATTATTTACTCAACTGTTATTCGTGGGAGTCCATAGAGCATAATGCTTTTGGTTTCGTCCAAATCGGGCAAAAACTGTAGGAGGTGTGTGTTTTGGTGACTGACACAGTTTTTGCGATGTAGCGAAAAAAATTCCCACCCGCAAATGGGCGTGGCCTATCCCAAAAGATGCAGCTGACTTGTGGGCATCTGTGGATATAAAGTTTTTGACTGTGGGATGTTCGGTGTGGAAGTTATGGCCCCAAACGCCTTTTCTTTGCGTTTTGTGGTTTTGGCGCCCCCTATGGATGACTTTCGCAAAACTGCGTTAGATAGAAAGATGCAGCTCAATGTACCAAACAAGTGGATGTCAAGTTTTTGAATGTGCGATGTTTGGTTGGGGAGTTATGAGCAAAATCAAATTGTCAACCTCTCCACTTATTTGAATTTTCCCGCCAAATAGTTCGAAACAGGAAGTGAAAGTGCAAAAGTAATTTGTGTAATAAATCCGGCATACATAGGAATTTCTTGGCCAGATTTTTGGTATAGACTCAGGTATGCCCCATGATAGTGTCCCTTGAGTTTCAAGAAAATCCCTTTTGTTTTTGTTTTTTTAAAGATTTGCGCGAATGTTTGAAGCGCTACCGTTTGGTCTTCCGATGGTCGTAGAAAAATTCTTTATTTAACTTTTGCTCGTGGGAGTCGGTAGAGCATAATGCTTTTGGTTTCGTCCAAATCGGATAAAAACTCTAGGAGGAGTGTGTTTTGGTGACTGACACAGTTTTTGCGATGTAGCAAAAAATCTATCTATACGCAAATGGGCGTGGCCTATCCCAGAAGATGCAGCTGACTTGTGGGCATCTGTGGATATAAAGTTTTTGACTGTCGGACTTTCGGTGTGGAAGTTATAGCCCCAAACGCGTTTGCCTTTGTTGTAGCGCCACCTAGTGGTTGGCATGTCTGAATTTTTGTGTCTGCGTACACAGCACGGACCTGGATAAGCCCGACAAGTGGCTTGTCTTCAAACTTTATGGTTTGGGCTGCAGCACCACTTTTAGGGGCGCCAAATAATAATAATAATAATAATAATAATAATAATAATTCCTACTAAATCAATAGGGTTCCCTGCCCAGCAGGGCTTGGGAACCGCGTTGCTCTGCATAACGCGGTCCCTTGCCCTTCTCGGGCTTGGCCCCCTAATAATAATTCCTACTAAATCAATAGGGTTCCATGCCCCGCATTGTCATGGAACCGCGATGCTCTGCATTCCGCGGTCCCTTGCCCTTCTCGGGCTTGGCCCCCTAATAATAATAACTAGAACTGCAAGCAGTTGTGGACGGGGGCCAAGCCGTCCCGTGCGACTCGGGATCGGGCGTCGTCGTCCGCGGCGCCGGCCCCTCGCTTCACGGAATCCGGGGATGTAAAGTTTTTGAATGTGGGATGTTCGGTTTGGGAGTTATAGACCAAAAGGCGGAAAAATGGTAGAGAAAGATGCTTTGGCGCCCAGTAGAACCAACCATAGGACAATGTCAATTGTCAATGGTGTCAATAGGATGAATCGTTTTGGATTTAGGAGCAGTTTGGTACAAGGTAGCTAATGAGCAAATCTTTGAAGCGCTACCGTTTGGTCTTCCGACGGTCGTAGAGAAATTATTTACTCAACTGTTATTCGTGGGAGTCCATAGAGCATAATGCTTTTGGTTTCGTCCAAATCGGGCAAAAACTGTAGGAGGTGTGTGTTTTGGTGACTGACAAAGTTTTTGTGGTTTTGGCGGCCTCTATGGATGACATTCGCAAAACTGCGTTAGATAGAAAGATGCAGCTCAATGTAACAAACAAGTGGATGTCTAGTTTTTTAATGTGCGATGTGTGGTTGGCGAGTTATGAGCAAAAGCAGATTGTCAGCCTTGACAAAATGGCGGCCGGAGCTAATTGCACAATGTAATGTCAATGGACATGCTAGCATTCCCGCCTTTTTTCTTTGACGAAAAAAAAAAAAATCTAATTGTATTAAAAAGTCCCTTAAACATTACTATTTCTTGGCCATATTTTTTATATAGACTCGGGTATGCCCCTTGATGGTTTCCCGTGAGTTTTAAGTAAATTCCTTTGGTCAATTAGGAGATATAAAATTTCCTCGTTTATGGCGCCACCTTATGGCGAAATTCTCCAAATTTTTTCTTGAACGCAATTAAGGGTAGCCCCAACATATGTTGAAAATTTGGACTTGATCCGACTTATGATTTTGGATTTATGAATTTCTACGTAAAACGTAGCTAATCAACAAATATTTAAAGCGCTACCGTTTGGTCTTCCGATGGTCGTAGAAAAATTCTTTATCTAACTTTTGCTCGTGGGAGTCGGTAGAGCATAATGCTTTTGGTTTCGTCCAAATCGGGCGAAAACTGTAGGAGGAGTATGTTTTGGTGACTGACACAGTTTTTGCGATGTAGCAAAAAATCTATCTATACGCAAATGGGCGTGGCCTATTCCAAAAGATGCAGCTGACTTGTGGGCATCTGTGGATATAAAGTTTTTGACTGTCGGACTTTCGGTGTGGAAGTTATAGCCCCGAACGCGTTGTCCTTTGCTGTAGCGCCACCTAGTGGTTGGCATGTCTGATTTTTTGTGTCTGCGTACACAGCACGGACCTGGATAAGCCCGACAAGTGGCATGTCTTCACACTTTATGGTTTGGGCTGCAGCACCACTTTTTGGGCGGAAGAATAATAATAATAATAATAATAATAATAATAATAATAATAATAATTCCTACTAAATCAATAGGGTTCCATGCCCCGCATTGTCATGGAACCGCGATGCTCTGCATTCCGCGGTCCCTTGCCCTTCTCGGGCTTGGCCCCCTAATAACTAGAACTGCAAGCAGTTGTGGACGGGGGCCAAGCCGTCCCGTGCGACTCGGGATCGGGCATCGTCGTCCGCGGCGCCGGCCCCTCGCTTCACGGAATCCGGGGATGTAAAGTTTTTGAATGTGGGATGTTCGGTTTGGGAGTTATAGACCAAAAGGCGGAAAAATGGTAGAGAAAGATGCTTTGGAGCAGTTTGGTACAAGGTAGCTAATGAGCAAATCTTTGAAGCGCTACCGTTTGGTCTTCCGACGGTCGTAGAGAAATTATTTACTCAACTGTTATTCGTGGGAGTCCATAGAGCATAATGCTTTTGGTTTCGTCCAAATCGGGCAAAAACTGTAGGAGGTGTGTGTTTTGGTGACTGACAAAGTTTTTGTGGTTTTGGCGGCCTCTATGGATGACATTCGCAAAACTGCGTTAGATAGAAAGATGCAGCTCAATGTAACAAACAAGTGGATGTCTAGTTTTTTAATGTGCGATGTGTGGTTGGCGAGTTATGAGCAAAAGCAGATTGTCAGCCTTGACAAAATGGCGGCCGGAGCTAATTGCACAATGTAATGTCAATGGACATGCTAGCATTCCCGCCTTTTTTCTTTGACGAAAAAAAAAAAAATCTAATTGTATTAAAAAGTCCCTTAAACATTACTATTTCTTGGCCATATTTTTTATATAGACTCGGGTATGCCCCTTGATGGTTTCCCGTGAGTTTTAAGTAAATTCCTTTGGTCAATTAGGAGATATAAAATTTCCTCGTTTATGGCGCCACCTTATGGCGAAATTCTCCAAATTTTTTCTTGAACGCAATTAAAGGTAGCCCCAACATATGTTGAAAATTTGGACTTGATCCGACTTATGATTTTGGATTTATGAATTTCTACGTAAAACGTAGCTAATCAACAAATATTTAAAGCGCTACCGTTTGGTCTTCCGATGGTCGTAGAAAAATTCTTTATCTAACTTTTGCTCGTGGGAGTCGGTAGAGCATAATGCTTTTGGTTTCGTCCAAATCGGGCGAAAACTGTAGGAGGAGTATGTTTTGGTGACTGACACAGTTTTTGCGATGTAGCAAAAAATCTATCTATACGCAAATGGGCGTGGCCTATTCCAAAAGATGCAGCTGACTTGTGGGCATCTGTGGATATAAAGTTTTTGACTGTCGGACTTTCGGTGTGGAAGTTATAGCCCCGAACGCGTTGTCCTTTGCTGTAGCGCCACCTAGTGGTTGGCATGTCTGATTTTTTGTGTCTGCGTACACAGCACGGACCTGGATAAGCCCGACAAGTGGCATGTCTTCACACTTTATGGTTTGGGCTGCAGCACCACTTTTTGGGCGGAAGAATAATAACTAGAACTGCAAGCAGTTGTGGACGGGGGCCAAGCCGTCCCGTGCGACTCGGGATCGGGCGTCGTCGTCCGCGGCGCCGGCCCCTCGCTTCACGGAATCCGGGGATGTAAAGTTTTTGAATGTGGGATGTTCGGTTTGGGAGTTATAGACCAAAAGGCGGAAAAATGGTAGAGAAAGATGCTTTGGCGCCCAGTAGAACCAACCATAGGACAATGTCAATTGTCAATGGTGTCAATAGGATGAATCGTTTTGGATTTAGGAGCAGTTTGGTACAAGGTAGCTAATGAGCAAATCTTTGAAGCGCTACCGTTTGGTCTTCCGACGGTCGTAGAGAAATTATTTACTCAACTGTTATTCGTGGGAGTCCATAGAGCATAATGCTTTTGGTTTCGTCCAAATCGGGCAAAAACTGTAGGAGGTGTGTGTTTTGGTGACTGACAAAGTTTTTGTGGTTTTGGCGGCCTCTATGGATGACATTCGCAAAACTGCGTTAGATAGAAAGATGCAGCTCAATGTAACAAACAAGTGGATGTCTAGTTTTTTAATGTGCGATGTGTGGTTGGCGAGTTATGAGCAAAAGCAGATTGTCAGCCTTGACAAAATGGCGGCCGGAGCTAATTGCACAATGTAATGTCAATGGACATGCTAGCATTCCCGCCTTTTTTCTTTGACGAAAAAAAAAAAAATCTAATTGTATTAAAAAGTCCCTTAAACATTACTATTTCTTGGCCATATTTTTTATATAGACTCGGGTATGCCCCTTGATGGTTTCCCGTGAGTTTTAAGTAAATTCCTTTGGTCAATTAGGAGATATAAAATTTCCTCGTTTATGGCGCCACCTTATGGCGAAATTCTCCAAATTTTTTCTTGAACGCAATTAAGGGTAGCCCCAACATATGTTGAAAATTTGGACTTGATCCGACTTATGATTTTGGATTTATGAATTTCTACGTAAAACGTAGCTAATCAACAAATATTTAAAGCGCTACCGTTTGGTCTTCCGATGGTCGTAGAAAAATTCTTTATCTAACTTTTGCTCGTGGGAGTCGGTAGAGCATAATGCTTTTGGTTTCGTCCAAATCGGGCGAAAACTGTAGGAGGAGTATGTTTTGGTGACTGACACAGTTTTTGCGATGTAGCAAAAAATCTATCTATACGCAAATGGGCGTGGCCTATTCCAAAAGATGCAGCTGACTTGTGGGCATCTGTGGATATAAAGTTTTTGACTGTCGGACTTTCGGTGTGGAAGTTATAGCCCCGAACGCGTTGTCCTTTGCTGTAGCGCCACCTAGTGGTTGGCATGTCTGATTTTTTGTGTCTGCGTACACAGCACGGACCTGGATAAGCCCGACAAGTGGCATGTCTTCACACTTTATGGTTTGGGCTGCAGCACCACTTTTTGGGCGGAAGAATAATAATAATAATAATAATAATAATAATTCCTACTAAATCAATAGGGTTCCATGCCCCGCATTGTCATGGAACCGCGATGCTCTGCATTCCGCGGTCCCTTGCCCTTCTCGGGCTTGGCCCCCTAATAATAATAACTAGAACTGCAAGCAGTTGTGGACGGGGGCCAAGCCGTCCCGTGCGACTCGGGATCGGGCGTCGTCGTCCGCGGCGCCGGCCCCTCGCTTCACGGAATCCGGGGATGTAAAGTTTTTGAATGTGGGATGTTCGGTTTGGGAGTTATAGACCAAAAGGCGGAAAAATGGTAGAGAAAGATGCTTTGGCGCCCAGTAGAACCAACCATAGGACAATGTCAATTGTCAATGGTGTCAATAGGATGAATCGTTTTGGATTTAGGAGCAGTTTGGTACAAGGTAGCTAATGAGCAAATCTTTGAAGCGCTACCGTTTGGTCTTCCGACGGTCGTAGAGAAATTATTTACTCAACTGTTATTCGTGGGAGTCCATAGAGCATAATGCTTTTGGTTTCGTCCAAATCGGGCAAAAACTGTAGGAGGTGTGTGTTTTGGTGACTGACAAAGTTTTTGTGGTTTTGGCGGCCTCTATGGATGACATTCGCAAAACTGCGTTAGATAGAAAGATGCAGCTCAATGTAACAAACAAGTGGATGTCTAGTTTTTTAATGTGCGATGTGTGGTTGGCGAGTTATGAGCAAAAGCAGATTGTCAGCCTTGACAAAATGGCGGCCGGAGCTAATTGCACAATGTAATGTCAATGGACATGCTAGCATTCCCGCCTTTTTTCTTTGACGAAAAAAAAAAAAATCTAATTGTATTAAAAAGTCCCTTAAACATTACTATTTCTTGGCCATATTTTTTATATAGACTCGGGTATGCCCCTTGATGGTTTCCCGTGAGTTTTAAGTAAATTCCTTTGGTCAATTAGGAGATATAAAATTTCCTCGTTTATGGCGCCACCTTATGGCGAAATTCTCCAAATTTTTTCTTGAACGCAATTAAGGGTAGCCCCAACATATGTTGAAAATTTGGACTTGATCCGACTTATGATTTTGGATTTATGAATTTCTACGTAAAACGTAGCTAATCAACAAATATTTAAAGCGCTACCGTTTGGTCTTCCGATGGTCGTAGAAAAATTCTTTATCTAACTTTTGCTCGTGGGAGTCGGTAGAGCATAATGCTTTTGGTTTCGTCCAAATCGGGCGAAAACTGTAGGAGGAGTATGTTTTGGTGACTGACACAGTTTTTGCGATGTAGCAAAAAATCTATCTATACGCAAATGGGCGTGGCCTATTCCAAAAGATGCAGCTGACTTGTGGGCATCTGTGGATATAAAGTTTTTGACTGTCGGACTTTCGGTGTGGAAGTTATAGCCCCGAACGCGTTGTCCTTTGCTGTAGCGCCACCTAGTGGTTGGCATGTCTGATTTTTTGTGTCTGCGTACACAGCACGGACCTGGATAAGCCCGACAAGTGGCATGTCTTCACACTTTATGGTTTGGGCTGCAGCACCACTTTTTGGGCGGAAGAATAATAATAATAATAATAATAATAATAATAATAATAATAATAATTCCTACTAAATCAATAGGGTTCCATGCCCCGCATTGTCATGGAACCGCGATGCTCTGCATTCCGCGGTCCCTTGCCCTTCTCGGGCTTGGCCCCCTAATAACTAGAACTGCAAGCAGTTGTGGACGGGGGCCAAGCCGTCCCGTGCGACTCGGGATCGGGCATCGTCGTCCGCGGCGCCGGCCCCTCGCTTCACGGAATCCGGGGATGTAAAGTTTTTGAATGTGGGATGTTCGGTTTGGGAGTTATAGACCAAAAGGCGGAAAAATGGTAGAGAAAGATGCTTTGGAGCAGTTTGGTACAAGGTAGCTAATGAGCAAATCTTTGAAGCGCTACCGTTTGGTCTTCCGACGGTCGTAGAGAAATTATTTACTCAACTGTTATTCGTGGGAGTCCATAGAGCATAATGCTTTTGGTTTCGTCCAAATCGGGCAAAAACTGTAGGAGGTGTGTGTTTTGGTGACTGACAAAGTTTTTGTGGTTTTGGCGGCCTCTATGGATGACATTCGCAAAACTGCGTTAGATAGAAAGATGCAGCTCAATGTAACAAACAAGTGGATGTCTAGTTTTTTAATGTGCGATGTGTGGTTGGCGAGTTATGAGCAAAAGCAGATTGTCAGCCTTGACAAAATGGCGGCCGGAGCTAATTGCACAATGTAATGTCAATGGACATGCTAGCATTCCCGCCTTTTTTCTTTGACGAAAAAAAAAAAAATCTAATTGTATTAAAAAGTCCCTTAAACATTACTATTTCTTGGCCATATTTTTTATATAGACTCGGGTATGCCCCTTGATGGTTTCCCGTGAGTTTTAAGTAAATTCCTTTGGTCAATTAGGAGATATAAAATTTCCTCGTTTATGGCGCCACCTTATGGCGAAATTCTCCAAATTTTTTCTTGAACGCAATTAAGGGTAGCCCCAACATATGTTGAAAATTTGGACTTGATCCGACTTATGATTTTGGATTTATGAATTTCTACGTAAAACGTAGCTAATCAACAAATATTTAAAGCGCTACCGTTTGGTCTTCCGATGGTCGTAGAAAAATTCTTTATCTAACTTTTGCTCGTGGGAGTCGGTAGAGCATAATGCTTTTGGTTTCGTCCAAATCGGGCGAAAACTGTAGAAGGAGTATGTTTTGGTGACTGACACAGTTTTTGCGATGTAGCAAAAAATCTATCTATACGCAAATGGGCGTGGCCTATTCCAAAAGATGCAGCTGACTTGTGGGCATCTGTGGATATAAAGTTTTTGACTGTCGGACTTTCGGTGTGGAAGTTATAGCCCCGAACGCGTTGTCCTTTGCTGTAGCGCCACCTAGTGGTTGGCATGTCTGATTTTTTGTGTCTGCGTACACAGCACGGACCTGGATAAGCCCGACAAGTGGCATGTCTTCACACTTTATGGTTTGGGCTGCAGCACCACTTTTTGGGCGGAAGAATAATAATAATAATAATAACTAGAACTGCAAGCAGTTGTGGACGGGGGCCAAGCCGTCCCACGCGACGCGGGATCGGGCGTCGTCGTCCGCGGCGCCGGCCCCTCGCTTCACGGAATCTGGGGACGTAAAGTTTTTGAATGTGGGATGTTCGGTTTGGGAGTTATAGACCGAAAGGTGTGTGTTTTGGTGACTGACACAGTTTTTGCGATGTAGCGAAATAATTTCCCATATGCAAATGGGCGTGGCCTATCCCAAAAGATGCAGCTGACTTGTGGGCATCTGTGGATATAACGTTTTTGACTGTGGGATGTTCGGTGTGGAAGTTATAGCCCCAAACGCGTTTCCTTTGCTTTTTGTGGTTTTGGCGCCCCCTATGGATGACATGCGCAAAACTGCGTTAGATAGAAAGATGTAGCTCAATGTACCAAACAAGTGGATGTCAAGTTTTTGAATGTGCGATGTTCGGTTGGGGAGTTATGAGCAAAATCAAACTGTCAACCTTTCCACGTTTTTGAATTTTCCCGCCAAATAGTTCGAAACAGGAAGTGAAAGTGCAAAACTAATTTGTTGAATAAATCCGGCATACATAGGAATTTCTTTGCCAGATTTTTTTGTATAGACTCAGGTATGCCCCATGATAGTGTCCCTTGAGTTTCAAAAGAATCCCTTTTTTTTTTTTTTTCGGGGGGATTTGCGCGAATGTTTGAAGCGCTACCGTTTGGTCTTCCGATGGTCGTAGAAAAATTCTTTATCTAACTTTTGCTCGTGGGAGTCGGTAGAGCATAATGCTTTTGGTTTCGTCCAAATCGGGCGAAAACTGTAGGAGGAGTATGTTTTGGTGACTGACACAGTTTTTGCGATGTAGCAAAAAATCTATCTATACGCAAATGGGCGTGGCCTATCCCAGAAGATGCAGCTGACTTGTGGGCATCTGTGGATATAAAGTTTTTGACTGTCGGACTTTCGGTGTGGAAGTTATAGCCCCAAACGCGTTTGCCTTTGTTGTAGCGCCACCTAGTGGTTGGCATGTCTGAATTTTTGTGTCTGCGTACACAGCACGGACCTGGATAAGCCCGACAAGTGGCTTGTCTTCAAACTTTATGGTTTGGGCTGCAGCACCACTTTTAGGGGCGCCAAATAATAATAATAATAATAATAATAATAATAATAATAATAATAATTCCTACTAAATCAATAGGGTTCCCTGCCCAGCAGGGCTTGGGAACCGCGTTGCTCTGCATAACGCGGTCCCTTGCCCTTCTCGGGCTTGGCCCCCTAATAATAATAATTCCTACTAAATCAATAGGGTTCCATGCCCCGCATTGTCATGGAACCGCGATGCTCTGCATTCCGCGGTCCCTTGCCCTTCTCGGGCTTGGCCCCCTAATAATAATAATAATAATAATTCCTACTAAATCAATAGGGTTCCATGCCCCGCATTGTCATGGAACCGCGATGCTCTGCATTCCGCGGTCCCTTGCCCTTCTCGGGCTTGGCCCCCTAATAATTCCTACTAAATCAATAGGGTTCCATGCCCCGCATTGTCATGGAACCGCGATGCTCTGCATTCCGCGGTCCCTTGCCCTTCTCGGGCTTGGCCCCCTAATAATAATAATAATAATAATAATAATAATAATTCCTACTAAATCAATAGGGTTCCATGCCCCGCATTGTCATGGAACCGCGATGCTCTGCATTCCGCGGTCCCTTGCCCTTCTCGGGCTTGGCCCCCTAACTAGAACTGCAAGCAGTTGTGGACGGGGGCCAAGCCGTCCCACGCGACGCGGGATCGGGCGTCGTCGTCCGCGGCGCCGGCCCCTCGCTTCACGGAATCTGGGGACGTAAAGTTTTTGAATGTGGGATGTTCGGTTTGGGAGTTATAGACCGAAAGGTGTGTGTTTTGGTGACTGACACAGTTTTTGCGATGTAGCGAAATAATTTCCCATATGCAAATGGGCGTGGCCTATCCCAAAAGATGCAGCTGACTTGTGGGCATCTGTGGATATAAAGTTTTTGACTGTGGGATGTTCGGTGTGGAAGTTATAGCCCCAAACGCGTTTCCTTTGCTTTTTGTGGTTTTGGCGCCCCCTATGGATGACATGCGCAAAACTGCGTTAGATAGAAAGATGTAGCTCAATGTACCAAACAAGTGGATGTCAAGTTTTTGAATGTGCGATGTTCGGTTGGGGAGTTATGAGCAAAATCAAACTGTCAACCTTTCCACGTTTTTGAATTTTCCCGCCAAATAGTTCGAAACAGGAAGTGAAAGTGCAAAACTAATTTGTTGAATAAATCCGGCATACATAGGAATTTCTTTGCCAGATTTTTTGTATAGACTCAGGTATGCCCCATGATAGTGTCCCTTGAGTTTCAAAAGAATCCCTTTTTTTTTTTTTTTCGGGGGGATTTGCGCGAATGTTTGAAGCGCTACCGTTTGGTCTTCCGATGGTCGTAGAAAAATTCTTTATCTAACTTTTGCTCGTGGGAGTCGGTAGAGCATAATGCTTTTGGTTTCGTCCAAATCGGGCGAAAACTGTAGGAGGAGTATGTTTTGGTGACTGACACAGTTTTTGCGATGTAGCAAAAAATCTATCTATACGCAAATGGGCGTGGCCTATTCCAAAAGATGCAGCTGACTTGTGGGCATCTGTGGATATAAAGTTTTTGACTGTCGGACTTTCGGTGTGGAAGTTATAGCCCCGAACGCGTTGTCCTTTGCTGTAGCGCCACCTAGTGGTTGGCATGTCTGATTTTTTGTGTCTGCGTACACAGCACGGACCTGGATAAGCCCGACAAGTGGCATGTCTTCACACTTTATGGTTTGGGCTGCAGCACCACTTTTTGGGCGGAAGAATAATAATAACTAGAACTGCGAGCAGTTGTGGACGGGGGCCAAGCCGTCCCACGCGACTCGGGATCGGGCGTCGTCGTCCGCGGCGCCGGCCCCTCGCTTCACGGCATCCGGGGATGTAAAGTTTTTGAATGTGGGATGTTCGGTGTGGGAGTTATAGACCGAAAGGTGTGTGTTTTGGTGACTGACACAGTTTTTGCGATGTAGCGAAAAAAATTCCCACCCGCAAATGGGCGTGGCCTATCCCAAAAGATGCAGCTGACTTGCGGGCATCTGTGGATATAAAGTTTTTGACTGTGGGATGTTCGGTGTGGAAGTTATAGCCCCAAACGCGTTTCCTTTGCTTTTTGTGGTTTTGGCGCCCCCTATGGATGACTTTCGCAAAACTGCGTTGGATAGAAAGATGCAGCTCAATGTACCAAACAAGTGGATGTCAAGTTTTTGAATGTGCGATGTTTGGTTGGGGAGTTATGAGCAAAATCAAATTGTCTACCTCTCCACTTATTTGAATTTTCCCGCCAAATAGTTCGAAACAGGAAGTGAAAGTGCAAAACTAATTTCTTTAATAAGTCCGGCATACATAGGAATTTCTTGGCCAGGTTTTTTTTATAGACTCAGGTATGCCTGATGATAGTCTCCCTTGAGTTTCAAGAAAATCCCTTTCATTTTATTTTATTTAGGTATTTGCGCGAATCTTTGAAGCGCTACCGTTTGGTCTTCCGATGGTCGTAGAAAAATTCTTTATATAACTTTTGCTCGTGGGAGTCGGTAGAGCATAATGCTTTTGGTTTCGTCCAAATCGGGCAAAAACTGTAGGAGGAGTATGTTTTGGTGACTGACACAGTTTTTGCGATGTAGCAAAAAATCTATCTATACGCAAATGGGCGTGGCCTATTCCAAAAGATGCAGCTGACTTGTGGGCATCTGTGGATATAAAGTTTTTGACTGTCGGACTTTCGGTGTGGAAGTTATAGCCCCGAACGCGTTGTCCTTTGCTGTAGCGCCACCTAGTGGTTGGCATGTCTGATTTTTTGTGTCTGCGTACACAGCACGGACCTGGATAAGCCCGACAAGTGGCATGTCTTCACACTTTATGGTTTGGGCTGCAGCACCACTTTTTGGGCGGAAGAATAATAATAATAACTAGAACTGCAAGCAGTTGTGGACGGGGGCCAAGCCGTCCCGTGCGACTCGGGATCGGGCGTCGTCGTCCGCGGCGCCGGCCCCTCGCTTCACGGAATCCGGGGATGTAAAGTTTTTGAATGTGGGATGTTCGGTTTGGGAGTTATAGACCAAAAGGCGGAAAAATGGTAGAGAAAGATGCTTTGGCGCCCAGTAGAACCAACCATAGGACAATGTCAATTGTCAATGGTGTCAATAGGATGAATCGTTTTGGATTTAGGAGCAGTTTGGTACAAGGTAGCTAATGAGCAAATCTTTGAAGCGCTACCGTTTGGTCTTCCGACGGTCGTAGAGAAATTATTTACTCAACTGTTATTCGTGGGAGTCCATAGAGCATAATGCTTTTGGTTTCGTCCAAATCGGGCAAAAACTGTAGGAGGTGTGTGTTTTGGTGACTGACAAAGTTTTTGTGGTTTTGGCGGCCTCTATGGATGACATTCGCAAAACTGCGTTAGATAGAAAGATGCAGCTCAATGTAACAAACAAGTGGATGTCTAGTTTTTTAATGTGCGATGTGTGGTTGGCGAGTTATGAGCAAAAGCAGATTGTCAGCCTTGACAAAATGGCGGCCGGAGCTAATTGCACAATGTAATGTCAATGGACATGCTAGCATTCCCGCCTTTTTTCTTTGACGAAAAAAAAAAAAATCTAATTGTATTAAAAAGTCCCTTAAACATTACTATTTCTTGGCCATATTTTTTATATAGACTCGGGTATGCCCCTTGATGGTTTCCCGTGAGTTTTAAGTAAATTCCTTTGGTCAATTAGGAGATATAAAATTTCCTCGTTTATGGCGCCACCTTATGGCGAAATTCTCCAAATTTTTTCTTGAACGCAATTAAGGGTAGCCCCAACATATGTTGAAAATTTGGACTTGATCCGACTTATGATTTTGGATTTATGAATTTCTACGTAAAACGTAGCTAATCAACAAATATTTAAAGCGCTACCGTTTGGTCTTCCGATGGTCGTAGAAAAATTCTTTATCTAACTTTTGCTCGTGGGAGTCGGTAGAGCATAATGCTTTTGGTTTCGTCCAAATCGGGCGAAAACTGTAGGAGGAGTATGTTTTGGTGACTGACACAGTTTTTGCGATGTAGCAAAAAATCTATCTATACGCAAATGGGCGTGGCCTATTCCAAAAGATGCAGCTGACTTGTGGGCATCTGTGGATATAAAGTTTTTGACTGTCGGACTTTCGGTGTGGAAGTTATAGCCCCGAACGCGTTGTCCTTTGCTGTAGCGCCACCTAGTGGTTGGCATGTCTGATTTTTTGTGTCTGCGTACACAGCACGGACCTGGATAAGCCCGACAAGTGGCATGTCTTCACACTTTATGGTTTGGGCTGCAGCACCACTTTTTGGGCGGAAGAATAATAATAATAATAATAATAATAATAACTAGAACTGCAAGCAGTTGTGGACGGGGGCCAAGCCGTCCCACGCAACTCGGGATCGGGCGTCGTCGTCCGCGGCGCCGGCCCCTCGCTTCACGGCATCCGGGGATGTAAAGTTTTTGAATGTGGGATGTTCGGTGTGGGAGTTATAGACCGAAAGGTGTGTGTTTTGGTGACTGACACAGTTTTTGCGATGTAGCGAAAAAAATTCCCACCCGCAAATGGGCGTGGCCTATCCCAAAAGATGCAGCTGACTTGCGGGCATCTGTGGATATAAAGTTTTTGACTGTGGGATGTTCGGTGTGGAAGTTATAGCCCCAAACGCGTTTCCTTTGCTTTTTGTGGTTTTGGCGCCCCCTATGGATGACTTTCGCAAAACTGCGTTGGATAGAAAGATGCAGCTCAATGTACCAAACAAGTGGATGTCAAGTTTTTGAATGTGCGATGTTTGGTTGGGGAGTTATGAGCAAAATCAAATTGTCTACCTCTCCACTTATTTGAATTTTCCCGCCAAATAGTTCGAAACAGGAAGTGAAAGTGCAAAACTAATTTCTTTAATAAGTCCGGCATACATAGGAATTTCTTGGCCAGGTTTTTTTTTATAGACTCAGGTATGCCTGATGATAGTCTCCCTTGAGTTTCAAGAAAATCCCTTTCATTTTATTTTATTTAGGTATTTGCGCGAATCTTTGAAGCGCTACCGTTTGGTCTTCCGATGGTCGTAGAAAAATTCTTTATATAACTTTTGCTCGTGGGAGTCGGTAGAGCATAATGCTTTTGGTTTCGTCCAAATCGGGATAAAACTGTAGGAGGAGTATGTTTTGGTGACTGACACAGTTTTTGCGATGTAGCAAAAAATCTATCTATACGCAAATGGGCGTGGCCTATTCCAAAAGATGCAGCTGACTTGTGGGCATCTGTGGATATAAAGTTTTTGACTGTCGGACTTTCGGTGTGGAAGTTATAGCCCCGAACGCGTTGTCCTTTGCTGTAGCGCCACCTAGTGGTTGGCATGTCTGATTTTTTGTGTCTGCGTACACAGCACGGACCTGGATAAGCCCGACAAGTGGCATGTCTTCACACTTTATGGTTTGGGCTGCAGCACCACTTTTTGGGCGGAAGAATAATAATAATAACTAGAACTGCAAGCAGTTGTGGACGGGGGCCAAGCGTCCCGCGCGACTCGGGATCGGGCGTTGTCGTCCGCGGCGTCGGCTCCTCGCTTCACGGAATCCGTAGACGGGAAGTTTTAGAATGTGGGATGTTCGGTCTGGGAGTTATAGACCAAAATGCAAAATAATCGCAGAGAAACATGCTCAAGTGGATAAGGAGATGTATTCTTTTTGGGTGCTCCATTTTATAGCAATTTAACAAAATGTAGAACCAAGCTGAGAACAATAGGACAAATACATGTGGAGTTAATAAGTGGAGGTCAATAACCAAACGTACCTGGTCAAGTCTGGGCAAAAGATGAACCCTCAGTCAGCGTCAATGCTTAAACCAAATTGCGTTCACCTTCAGTCTAGCGCCACCTGTAAGAAATAAATGACTGACTTTGCTTTACCAGAGCCCCGTTGGCCAGCATGCTTCCAGGTCCATCCAGACAGTGGCCTGAATGTACCTGGAATCAACACTGTGGACACCTCTCACGACGTGGACGTGGGGTTGGGTTTTGAGAGGCAAAAATGGGGGAAAAAACATGTTAGTAAGTAATACGATATGATGAAAATTAATGTATGAAATAGTAATTCAAGTAATAAACATAATCTTACCTTTTTGTCTTGTGCCGATTCATCGCTGACGGAGAAGTTGTTGCCATGTGATTGTTGCCATATGACATATTTTCTTAATTTTTCAATTATGTTTTGTTATTATTTACAGATACACACTAAGTCTCCATTGGGTTTTATACTCTCTGCAGTAAAGAAATCCATGTTATTGACCAGTGCTTTGAGGATGGAAAAAGGAGGAGTGGATTGCCACTGGATCAAAGATATGGCAAATTTACATTTACTGTGTCCTGTACTAAGAGCAATATTGTACTTTTGCATCTAAAGTTTTACCTTGTTTGTACTACTATTTTAACATGTACTATACATTCAATCTAAGGAGGAAAAAAATGTCATGATTGATGGGAAAACCTTTATACATGATACAAATATGGTAAAGGTGGAGCACTAGCTGCCAAGTTGGAATGTCAGGGAAATACATTCGTGATAGCTGTAGTAGGTAGATAGTATATTTAGCTTAACATGATCGGGATTAATGTCTTTTATGTAAACGTGGTCGATTAGTGTTGCATTATCTGTGGTTGGTAAAGTTACTATTTGGATGTAACCGTGCTGCTGCATAAAGTTTTCGACAGATTTGGAAACTAGAGCATCGTCATTGAAATCCCCCATTATTATTTTACCCCCTGAAAGTTGATTCAATTGGTTGACTACAGACGCGAGGTTATTTTTGAATAATCCTATGTTGTAAGATGGTGGTCTGTAGAGCACTATCACATTGTAATTTGTAGGCTGAACATTAAAAGTAATGGCTTCTAAATCAAGACACGGCACATCTAGAACGTTACAAATGATGTGGTCCTTGTGATAGAATCCGACTCCACCATGCTGTCTTGTCGCTAAATTGTGGAACACCTCCATGTTACTGTATGAATTGGATCTTACTTTATGATGGAATGTCCACCCAGGCATTGCAATGTTATTAACTGGTGTGTCATCTTGTAACCATGTTTCTGTAAGGCCAATGATGTCTGCATTCAAAACTCTGTTATCATGTTTTAAGTCTTCTATGTGTTCATTTAACCCTTGAATGTTGTGTAGGCAAACTTTGAGAGTCTGACCGGTGTGTGCTAATGGAGCTTGAATAAATGTTTCCATTTTCTCTATGGAGTCTTTAATTTCCTCTCTCGAATATATCGCAGTGGCTTTAAAATCTGAAATAATAAGATTTTCTAAGGAGGTTACTCGACTTAGGGCCACATACGCTTGGCCTGCTGAGAAGATTTTTTTAAAGGACACTACCGCTTTATCTAAAGTCAAACCCTGTACTTTATGTATAGTGCAAGCCCAGGCTAGGCGTAGTGGAAATTGACGTCTAACGCCACCGTTTGTTACTTTATCTTCCTCAGCAAATATTGGAGTTGCATTTTTAAGTTCTGGCACTGAACATGGACATTTTACTCTAGCTTGTCGGCCTATTTTGTCGTCGTCAAATTTGACATAAATGTTTTTAGGAAAGGAGCTGTTTCCATCAAGTGTGATTTTACAAACTGTGCCAAACACTCCGTTAACAAGACCGTCGGAAACATCTATGTTTTTGATGAGCATAACACGAGCCTTCGGACCCACACTTAGTAGTCTACTTAAGTATGATGCTCTATCTAAAGTATGTGCGCTTGTTTTGGTAAGTTGTCCTGTATGAGGATTTTTCTGGAAATCTTGAGCCTGTATTTCAACAATATCTGAGCCTATTTTGTGCAACATATTTATATTGTGAATTTCTACTGCACTGTTTGTTGCAAAAATGTGAAGGTCCTCTGTGAATTCGCCCGTGCCTGTCTCACGTTGTTTAATTAAGGCCTCATCCTGCACATTAAGTTTTTCCCCTTTTTTATGTTTTCTAAGTCGATTTAGTGTCTCGGCGAAGGCTCTGTCTTTTTGACGCATTATTTCGGTTAATTCAACGTATTTGAAATTGTTATCCCAAAGGTCAGTCACTGCCTGCTCTTTATAAAGAGGTGTTCCTTTAACTGGTGGTAGCTGGTAAAAGTCCCCCACGGCAATAATGGAGACATTACCAAATGCGGAAAAATCTCCACACTGCTTGATTTGCCGAAGTCTGCCATGGACATAAGTTAAAATTTTATGGTCAACCATTGAAACCTCATCAATTATTAAGATATGTAAGTCTTTTAGTTTGGCGCGCAATGTATTAATTTTTTCCTCCCGCAGAGGTTGGTATGGCAAGGAAACGTTAATGCCGATAGCGAAGCTGTTGTGTATTGTACTCGCATTAATATTGTATGCTGCTACACCAGTAGGTGCTGTGAGTAAAACATGTGTATCATCTGGATTGCTTGACATTCTTGCTAACAGTCTGCATGCCTCGTAATACACAGCTTTGATTAAATGCGATTTGCCTGTGCCTGCTCCTCCTGAAATAAATACGCGAAATGGGGCAGGATTTTTCCCATTGACTTTATCGAGGCACCACTGTCGTACTTTGTAAAATATTTGAACCTGTTGGTCATTTAATGTGCGCATGATGTTTAAAGCCTGAGATCGGGGAATTCTTAGTGCTGCAAATTCAATTGAAACTTTACTAGCTGGGTCTGATTGTAAGTCAGGAATGTCTTCCCTCTCATCAGCAGATGGTCGATTGGTGGCAGCTATTTCGTCTAAACTTTCATCGCGCTCCAATTCTGTTTCAGGACAAAGATCTGCCCATGCGTCTTCTTGAGTACCAATTTGCTCTACAACTTCTTGACATCTGGCCAACTCCTCTGCTTGAAACTCAAATTGTGATCTGTTCAGGTCAATAACTTCTTTAACCGAAAGGGTGTTATGGTCAATATTGGTGATACTACCAGTTCTATAAAACTCTTCAAAACTGTTGTACTGATTTGGCTTCAACTGATCGGGAGAGTAATGTGGCAAAAACAGTTGCATCAAGCTTTGGTAGTGCTTTTCAGAGTTTTTGATTTCTGAAAAACGAGCGTACCTAACAACTGCGACATCTGTCCTTGTCCTTGCTTTAACAAAACCGCTATTGTTGTTTAATTTGATGGAACCACAGCTTGACTTCTCAATTCCGTATACGTCTCTGTACTTGGACGCAAATGTAGCTATACAGATGTCATGAAATTCAGCGCACTTGGGCCTATTTTGGTATTTATCGATTATATTTGTCATCCAGATTTCACTTTGTGACGTGCCTCCTTGTTGTGATTTTTGTTGGATGAGATTGAGAGGTAGACTCATGCGGGTAATATTATTGCCAGTAGGAATGAAAGTAACTTTTCTTGAGCCTTCTTGCAGTCTCATGTTTGTAACCCTATATACACTTTCCTGCGCGGATATGTCTCTGTTATGGAGGAAAACGCTTCCCAATTTTTTGAGTGCCTGTTTTGCTTCTATATTTCCGTGGGTATTTATTTCGTTTTGGGTATGTTTCAACAATAACCCCATTTCCCGTTCAGCTTTAGAAATGTACGATATTATGTACACTACGCATGCAAACGCATCACAAACAAATTGGATATCCAGGTTGGCGTTCCAACAGCGCAAAAGATCTCTGTTATATTGGTTTATGTAAACGTCCGAGGCTTTTCTTTTCAGCACAACACTATTTTTATTTGTGGTTAATCGGTAGGCTGTCTCAAATGTTTGCTGATTGATTCCGACATGATGAAACAGTTGATCTACAGTGTCAAATGTAAGTTCTGTATTTGAAAGCGCTTCTTTAACTCGTTCTAACACAGCTTTTGCTTTACGTTTATCAGCGTCTGCTTTTGTTTTTTCTTCATTAGTTTCTTCATGCTTTTGCTCGGTTTTAGTTTTGCAAATGAATGTCTTGTTGCTAGGAGGACGTGGGAAATTAAACCTGCACAGTGTGCCTCTCTTCTTACAAGATTTTGTATGTTTGGAACTATGTTTTTGCACACTGGAAACTACCTCAAACATTGGATCGGTTTCAGGGGGAAGGCTACAAGTGACGTATTTATCAACAAAGTCTATGACTTCTTGGTCGGTATTTTTGCCTATTTTAGGGGCATTCTCAACCCAGAATAGACAATGTGTATGGGGAGAGCCTCTTTGCTGGAACTCGACGCGATAAAAGTAATCGACGATTTTACCAATCGGGTTGGCCGGGGACATGAGAACCTCTTTTAAAAAACAGCGGAACCTTCGATCAAACATCCTTGCGGCGGTAACGGGATTTGATTTCAGCAAACTGCATTTTTGAGACCAATCTAGGTCTTTTACATTGGCTTTTAAGTTTTGTGATTTTACAAAAACCTCCATTAGTTCTGTCCAGCGTAAATCTGCAGATGAAAATGAACAGAACCATGTAGGGACCCCTAATTGACGCACGGTAGCCATTACATTTTTTTGACAAGCTGACCAAAAAACTGGCGTACCCCTGATTGGTTTTAAAAATTTGTAACCCATGTCGCATTTTAAAAGATTTTTAACAAAGTCCTTGTTTGAAAGATCGGCAGATGTAATTTTAATGTTTTCCCCTCCTTGATGGCCTTTACGCAATGCTATAGATACATTTGATACTACTTGATGGACCTCAGACAAGTACTGGGCATAAAATATATAATCTAAATTGCTGCTAAATCTACCATCCGCATTAAGTATCCTTGTATTTAGATATCTACTTAGCGTCAGTTTGTGTGGCCTATCTTCATGGAAAGTCCCAGTCCCCTTTGGGAAAAGAACAGGGAAACACTTTGCCTCATTGCTAGTATCTGTCAGCAACCTAATGGGACTGTTACCTTGTGCAGGAGCCACTGACAAAACACTGTCGAAATGCTGATCCAAAACTTCCTGTGCTACATCTATGGGCTGAAGACAGGTATCCAAGTGAACTCCATACTGCTGGCCAACATACATGTGATCATCTACATCACCGTCTTTTACCTCATCAGCAGTGTCTTTCGTTGTAGCTATTTCTTTAATATGGTCTGATATGATTGTATCTGTGGCTATGTTACTAACCCCGGGAATGCATATATCCTTCTCTAGGGGGTTTTTCCAAACAGTATTAATGTGCACATCTTCATACCATTTATTGTTAGATATTAAATTTTCTAATGCTTGATGGATATTGTGCGTTTTCACATACTGGTACTCGTAGTGGCCCTTGTATGTTAATTTTCTTTTTAATTTGATGGGGATCATTAGATCTTGACTCTCTAACCGAGGAAGAACCGAGGTAATTGACTCGCAGTTTGAAGGGACGCAAGTTACGGCTCCATTTACGCCGTGTTGAGCGCCTTTCGGGAGGGGTAATAGCCGCATAAAAGGAATATTACGGGCAACCAAATGTTGTTCCAAGGAGTTTAGTCTGCGAAGCTCCTCGGGAATAGGATCTAACCCCATATTATTTGCTACACTCTCTTGAGGAACTGTTCCTTTCCGGATTTTACCGTCGCAATTATGGCAAATCCACAGTTTGCCCGCAATTGAGTGCTTTACTGTGCAGTGGTTATCACATGTATCATTGCATTGGTGGAGGTACTTAGATGTGATGCATTGCTCTGCTAGTGCACCAACAGCCGAACTCTTATCTGAATATTTAGATTGTTGACAGTGAATAACTTGATTTGCAAACAATAATCTATGGCAGACACTACAAACGTATTCTGGGCCATGTTTGACCTTTTCTTGGAACTGCTCGATAACAAAGTCTATGTTTTGCTTTTGTAATTTTATTTCTGATTGTTTGCTTACATTGTAGTCTAAGACTCTAGCACGATGATCAGGATTTTCTGCATACTTTTGAACACTACTTGCTTTAACTTTATCTTGAAACTGTTCATCTGATGCGTACTTTTGAATACTACTGGCTTTAACTTTATCTTGAAACTGTTCATCTGAGGCGTACTTTTGAATACTACTGGCTTTAACTTTATCTTGAAACTGTTCATCTGAGGCGTACTTTTGAATACTACTGGCTTTAACTTTATCTTGAAACTGTTCATCTGAGGCGTACTTTTGAATACTACTGGCTTTAACTTTATCTTGAAACTGTTCATCTGAGGCGTACTTTTGAATACTACTGGCTTTAACTTTATCTTGAAACTGTTCATCTGAGGCGTACTTTTGAATACTACTGGCTTTAACTTTATCTTGAAACTGTTCATCTGAGGCGTACTTTTGAACACTACTTGCTTTAACTTTATCTTGAAACTGTTCATCTGAGGCGTACTTTTGAACACTACTGGCTTTAACTTTATCTTGAAACTGTTCATCTGATGCGTACTTTTGAACACTACTTGCTTTCTTTTTGGCATTATATTCACTGTCAGTATCATATCTGTGCTTGGATTTTAACAGTTTGGCTTGCCTAAATTCATTATTCTCTGCATATCTTTTATTTCCTTGATATTTCTTATGAGTACATTTGCCTGGTGTAATTACACTTTTCGACATTGCATGTTGCATTTGACTAAAGCTAGTCAAACTAACACATGTAAGACAGTTTATTTCTTTGACACATGCAATTGGTTCATAATGAACTTCATTGCAGTGATTTAGATATATTGCTTTTCTTAGATTATCCCCAATGTTTGCCCTAAACTTTATCCATTTCTGTTCACTAAATGTGTAAATATCGACACAGAGAAAATCTGCCGAAGCTTGAATTTCTACCTCTGTTGCCCATGATCCAACATATTTCATTTTTGAGTCCCTGAGATATTGTTCAACAGATAAAGATTGTTCTCTCAGACAAGTACTGTAAATACGTGGATTATTTTGTATTTGCTTGACTGCAGCCTTTCTAAAGGCCTTGTGATTATTTTCTATACCACTAAATATCGACGAAAGAGAGCGAAAGAAGCAATTGCCATCGCCTTCAATGTGTGTGGTTTTGCATGGTTGGGGCTGTTCCATTAGAAAGGTTTGTACAACAATATTTTTATCTAAACTAGGTACGATATTAAGTTTAGTGCAGATTCTGTTTTTTTCGCCTAATGTCAATCCTTTGAATGTGATATTAGGTCTATCTGTTACAGAAAGTAAACAAACATCTGAATCGTCGGTGTTTACATTACTGTCACATGTGGAAGTGTCGACTACAGGCTCCACAGTGACAGGGGAAATAGACGCGGTTACTGCGAAATTAGTTTTATCCATTACAGAAATTAGGCAGACATCTGAGTCACTGTCAACAGTAGTGTCACGTGTAGAAGTGTCGGCTACAGTTTCCTCAGTGACAGGGGAAGTAGACGTGTTTACTGCGAGATTAGTATTATTTGTTACGGCAGTTAGAGAAACATCCGAGTCACTGTCGGTATCAACACTCGTGTCATGTGTAGAAGCGGATAACGACGCGTTTACTTGAACAGCTTTCACAGCTGTGACTTCGAAAGATTTGTTTGGGGCATTTGGATCATCTGCGTATAAGGAGTTGACGAGGTTGTTGATATGGTTTTGTAACTCTGGATAACTATTATAGCGTGCTACTATGCTGGTTCCATCCGGTGCAATCGAACCCCAGGTACTGCGCGCATGTGGATCAAAGACTGCGAAATTGGTTTGACCTTGCCTGAAAATTGCGCATATGTTATGTTTTAAATTAAGCAACGCTGCGTCTGCTTGTGACAGTGCCACCCCAATAGCATCCTGCAAAGGCATGGCCATTTGATCTAAAGTAGGGTCATATTGTGTAACATCAATATCTCCAGGGATAACATCGAAATATTCCAAACTGAATTGTTTTCGGTTTAATACGCACTGTCTGGGTAGCTCGTCAATGAAAATATAGCCAGTGGTGTTGGCTGAACTGATAGAGTTTTCTGCTAACATAGTTGTGTACAACCCATCTCCTTTTTTTAATACTTGATTAACTTGTTTTTTTTTCCATGTGAAAACGCTTTTTGTGACATTGGACATGATTGCTGCAATACAATTTGTCGCACACTGCTTTCCTGCATTTATTCCGAATCTTTCATCGCTCTGATCAAACGATCCTTTAATACACCCGGGGTTGTCAAAACTCACGTGACCTGTTGTAGGAGGCCTGGCAGGGGCAACATCACACTCTTTCCACTCCTGGAAACAAAACAGACAATGAGGAGAATGAGCTTTGGTGGTTTCCTTAATAGTCAAGTTCAGTAAACGAAGGCCTTAACCAATAGTTTACATTGGGATCATGCAAGCCATTCATAAAAAGGGCACTTAGAATTGAAACATATCCATATTAATTTTGGTGGCGGTTTTTTATCTCACATTTTATTTTACAATTATTTACCTCCTTTTGAACAACCGGCCACTCCTCATCACTCAGAGACTGGTCGTCCCCCTGAGGTCGGTTCAACTGTAATGACAGAGTAAAAACATGTGAAGATAAAACATTGTAATCAGTAAACAACACATAGAACATAACATAACAGATAAATAATATGCTCCATCTTTTACCCGAATTTCCATACCACAAAAATACGTGCATGCAAACATGATGTTTTTTAACGTAAATAGTATTTGTTAGGCAAACTTTTAAACCTATCTTTATTGTATTCTTGTGTGATCCATTGCTCTATTCCTAACCTTTAATATAGTTCGTCTTTGCCTGTGGCACAGTAAGATTTCCTCCAATGGCATATCAAGTTGCAATTTTGTTTAAATCTAAACTGAAACATATGCTATAGTACAACATGGATGGTAGTATTGATCAATACTGCACGCTAAAAACTGAATGCGTGCAAGCATGTCACAAGTGTTTATGCAAATTACCTTGCTTGTATGCAAGAAAACACAGCTCTCCAGGAAGGTGGGATCAACAGCTTGCACATGACGGGGCGGAGGCACCAGCTTTGAAGGTTTCTCAGTTGCTGGGATTGTCAATGCCTGCACAATAATTATATCATTAGCAAAAGAAAACCTAGTATGCACAGAATGTTCGACTCTCTCTTGTGAAATGTTCCTGTGTTTCTACCAAAAAACAACTACATAAATAACTGAACAATTACAAACCTCGGGTGTTGCCCGCCGTCTTTCAGAGACAACAGGTGTCTCATGTGCTACCTTCTGTTTCTATAATTAGGAAGAGAAAATACATTGTAAAACGAACACTTTGAGATATGACAATTATAATCAATGTTATTATCTTTAACATCTTATTGCATGCCATTCAAGATTACAGGCACTAAGAATATACCTAGGCATCACCAACAGTTAATATTAAAATCACACAAATTACCTTTGTACTGCCGTTCCCAACGTTTGAGATCACAGGGCTTGCAAGGCCGGAAGGAACAACGTCATCCATTGCAGCCAACTAAATAAAAAATTAACATAGAAAAATGAATGATAGTATTGATGCATACTGCACCCTTTAAATTGTATCTGTGCAAGCAAATGATGGATGTGTGTGTGTTGTGTATCCAAATTACCTTGTTCTTACGAGTCAAAACACTGCTCGCGGATGGCACACGACGGGGAAGCATAACCTAGATAGTAATACAAATTAAAGCATTGAAAAAAATAATTCATAATAAGAGTATTGTTAAACAAATAGCTTTACCACGGAAAAATTACCAACCTCACACTCTATGCATTGTGAAACAAATCTAATCTACTTGTCAAAAAACATCTACCACCACAGCCGTATTTTGTACCAGGAAATAACCTGTCGCTCAATATACCAATGTATGGAAGGATACATTTCATTCACATTATTTTACAATCGTCACAAACCTCCAAAAGAGTCGGCCACTCTTCAGCACTCAGAGACTGGTCGTCCCCCTGAGGTCGGTTCAACTGTGATGACAGAGTGGATGGCACACGACGGGGACGCACAACCTTTGCCCGCCGTACTTTGGAGAGCGCAGGTGTGCTCCGAGGTGCCACCTTCCGTTTCTATTATAAGGAAGAGTAAAGAAATCATAACATTTAATGAGATAGAACAAATGAGCGTGTCATATGAGATTACAGGCACCTTTAAAACATGTATACATTCAACAACAGATGATATTAAAATCACCTTTCCACTGCTGTCCCCTACGGCAGAATACACAAGGCTGTCCAGGTCGGAAGGGAACTTCTCATTCATGGCAGCCAACTTTTCCATACTGAAGAGTACAGGGTTCAGTACGACAGAGCAGTCCTTAAGAACCACCGGTGGTGACAAAACCTAATAAAATGAAAGGCAAAAAAAGGGGCATTGACAATTGATCTCGTCTTGTAGTCAAAGTATATTACATGAAACGACGAATGTACTCCTTATACTTTAACCTTCTTCCAGCTATAAAACAAGTGTACAAACCTCCTGTGGAAGGACTCTCCTGTCAGGTGTGCTCCAGTCCTGAAACGGTTCCCAATTTTCAGGCTGGCTTCGCTTTAAAAAAAACATAGGCGCAAATATGTGTTCAATAAGTGTAGCCTTTCAATACAATACAGTACAATGAGTAAAGATTAAAACGCATCAAAGTGTATAATTCTCACCTTGCCGCGTCGTCCAACTACTGTCTCTTTGAACGGGTCAAGAGGAGGACGAGCCACTTCTCCCTTCACAACCAGGGTGGTTGTGAATGATCTCTCCGGCCGGGGAGACCTGGGAGGAATCACAAGCGGGGGTGTAACGGGTGGGGGTGTGTCTGCCTCCAGCTGCTGATAGCAGAATTTCCACATCAACTGCACAAAGATCGGCATACCCTGGTCGTCACTCAGGTGAATCTTTGAAAATGAGAAAAACAAAGGGATATTTAATTTTTTAGATAAACTGTTTTGTTATGAAGAAATGACTGGATGAATTTGTAACATTTGCCATTTGTTATAACAAATCTACTTACGCCATCTCGACTCCACAAGCCAAGGGAGTCCAGCGGGAAATGTTTCGCAGTGTGGCAGTACTTGACACCTGCATAAAACAATTATTAAAACCTTTTCTATATTACACATGATGGTAAAGGTGACTTTAGAATTTTAACATACCATGTTTGGTTGCCACTTGGTGAAATCGCTGCCTCAGGAATTCCTGGGGGGCCTGCTCACTGGCAATACGCGGTGGGAAGTCTAAGACGAACACCTGAAAAGCACAATGGTTGTTGATTACACACTATAAGTTTTTCTTAAATAGTCTGTCATGAAATAAACGTTATTCTGTATTACATAAAAAAGTAACATACACCAAAATAATATACATGCAACAGAAAAACTACCTTAGGAAAACGATCGCAGACTGTTCTCAGGAGCCGGCTGAAGTCCTCTCCTGCAGTGTCAATGCTGGGAGTCGCGGTGATGTTGTTCGAAGGTGCCAGCAGGCAAACGATGTCTGGGATGATTGGGATTTCCGCATTCAGGAGCTCAGTTCTCAGCTCTGATGCAGCGCCTCCCGGGGTGGACATGATTCCGAAGGACAGCCGTCCCTCGGGGATCGCCACAAAGCCATCTGCAATAGCCCGCAGATGGCTATCCCCAATAACAAGGACAACCTACAACAAAATAGAAATTTAGACATTAACATTAATTAAAACAAAAACAAATCTAATATTTTATTTAAAGAAAATGTACAACAGTATTACCTTTTTGTCCGGCGACTCAGCTGGTAAAATCAACTTATGGCATTTCGTGGTGAAGAGTGAATGCCTCCATTGCTTCACAGCATGCCGTCGCCCAGTTCCACGAGCTACGATTAAAACAAATTTCACACAAAAGGAACAATTAAAAAATATTTACAAACTGTAAACTTGCATACCAGAGAAGCTGGGGAAAAAAGGTTAAAAATCATGAAATTGAAAAAAACCAGTGCATACATTTCACTCTAGTACTTACTTGGAACAAGAGCCTTCGACTCTACATGTAGAACTTCATCGACTTGACGATCAATCCACTTCTTCTTCGAGGCCTCAGAGCGCCTTGCTCCCTTGAGCCGAGGCATCTAGAATGTATAGCAAATGACAACATTACTTCATTATAAAAATATAACCATACGTTCTTAAAATGTGTCCTCAATAAAGCACCAAGCTCAATTTGCATTAAAAAAAGCCAGTGACTTTGACACATCAGGAGAGACCAGTGTATTGATTAGGGATCACGTGACATAGATACACACACAGATATGGCTATTCTGAAATTACAGAACAGCAAAAAATAGTGTGGGAAAAGCTAAGATAGAATAAGAAAAAATATACTTTATTGAACCCAGCAGTGAAACTCTGAAGCTACAGAAGCCAGCATACACACAACACATATAGGCCAATATATATATATATATATCCCACCTCTAGATAAAAACATACATAGCTAAGTTGCCAAAGTGGTTAAAAAAGCCACACACACACACACACACACACACACACACACAAAGACATACACACACACACACGTGAGCTGCTAACATCATGAAAACAACACACACACGTCAGTTAATTCTCCTCTGTCTTGACCTGAGAGTGTCAGTCGCTGAGTATTTATGCTTAAATGATCTAAATCACTTTTGTGGCATAGCAAGTATGTTTGTTTAATTTCTGAATGTTTATTTGTAGCTTAAATTCGGCGATGCTAATCGCGGCAGCGTTCACAATGCATTGTTAGTTAGCATTGAAGCTAGCGGGGCCTTCTCACACACACAGGCCATCGGAGAGAGCGCAACGTCATGACGTCACTGTAACTGTGTGTGTACGTTGCTGCTCTTGTGGCTAACGCTAAAGCTACCGCTATCATTAAGCACAACAACAGCGGCGAATACGTGTTATTTTTACATGTGCTGGCTCTCGCTTTGCTTTCTTAACCAAACAGGACCCATACAGCGTATTCTCGCCGACTTCTGTGGCATAGCAAGTATGTTTGTAGCTTAAATTCGGCGATGCTAATCGCGGCAGCATTGACAATGCATTGTTAGTTAGCATTGAAGCTAGCGGGGCCTGTTCACAAACACACACACTCACACACGCCACCGGAGAGAGCATGGACCCGGCAAGAGAGCAACGTCATGACGTCACTGTAACTGTGTGTGTACGTCGCTGCTCGACTTGTGGCTAACGCTAAAGCTACCGCTATCTTTAAGCACAACAACCGCGGCGAATACGTGTTATTTTTACATGTGCTGGCTCTCGCTTTGCTTTCTTAACCAAACAGGACCCATACAGCGTATTCTCGCCGGTCAATTTGATAGCTACGTTCGGTAATTATGTTATGTTTACTTCTCGTAGTAGCGGTGTTTTTAAATATGGCGGGCATGAGGTTTGAGATGGTCTGGTTGGTCAGAATAATTCCTCCCCCGGCCGCTGTTCATACCTCAAACCCTGCTCAATGCTGTAGTATGAGTTGCACCGGGTTTTACGGCCCGGAGCAGGCTCTCTATCGGTGTGAAACAAAAACACTGTCTCTAACTCCGAACTAGCGCCGATTTTGCGGCGGTGTGAAAGGCCTAACACACGTGAGCAGCTAGCATAGCATACAACCACAGACGCTATCAGTTGCAACTTGTCTTACCGTTCCAAAATGTGATCGCTGCTGTGTAGAAAACAAGCTGTGAGATACAGATATCTCCGTCCTCCTTCTTGTCTCGAAAATAATCCTCTTTGAGTGTTAGTTTAGTCTGTGTCTCTCTTTCTCTCTCTGTCTGTCTTTCTCTTGTGTGACTCTGGATTGCAGCAATCAGAATCAGTTTGAAAAATAGTTCGCGGGAGCTATATACTGCCGGCACGTCACTTCCGGTTGGAGAGGAAGTGACGTTCTCCTTCTTCTTCTTGTATAGTGTTTTTTGGCGGTTGGCAAACAACTTTTAGATGCATTACCGCCATCTATTGGTAAGGAGTGTGGTATAATTGACACCCTCGCTTCAAAAAATAAAGTAAAATAAAATAAAAAATAATAATACTACTTCAAATAAGAAGCTATATTTTCGAAAACAAATTGGTAACCCTAAGACATTTGTCTTCTTTTTTCACCACAATTAGGTTAATTTACTTACACTGTTAAAATATTAAATAAATATGTATCACTACAGTTCAATTCAAATGAACTTTATTGAGCACTGTGTGTGTTTTGAACATTGTTTTTTTTAATTAAACCCACAACAAACAAAACTAATGAAACAAATACATCAAAACTCTGTATGAAAAAGAAATATATATAGTGGTTTCTAGGAAACCGTAGAATAATTTGGAAATGTGACCATATATTTAAGAAGAGCCATCCATTTAACTCATGGTTTTTTTTTGCCTTTCAAAGTGAAATTGCCATGATCCAGGTGTTTTGATGATTGTGTCTGAGAAATGATAGACATGTTGAAAACCATTTGACACATACATAGTGCATTCAGTAGGTTAAAAAATAAGGTAAAATAACAAAAACCAAAATAAAAGACAAAGCCTATACATCCAAATATAAACAAAGATAGTAGTGCCAAGGTAAGATTGTTAATGAAGAGAAAAGGCCAGGGTGTACACATGGGTTTTGAGCCTTGATTTAAAGGCAAAAATGGAAGGGGAATCACATTTGTCATGTGGCAGTTGATTCTACAAGGGCAGAGCAGCTAGTGCAAAGTACGTTTCTGAGAGTAGTATCATTGGCATGGCTGTATACGCTGGTCACCAAAAAGAAAGTGATCGTCTACAGTAGCTCAGAAGAGACAGACATCTCCATTCCACTTAACAGCACCACTGACAAGAGTTCAGATGGCCAGAAAGATGATGATGGTGTCTTAGTCATTGTGAGCTTTGCAGGCAAAACCACCAAGATCTGCTAGACCTCGTTTAAGAAAATTGACTATATTAATGTTTGAAGCACTAGCGTTTGGTCTTCCGGTGGTGATTATTGTGTCTGAAAAATGATAGACATGGTAAAAGACATTTGACACATGTTTCAGTGATTTAGTATGATACACTTTGTGTCTATATAGTTAGCACAATGTCAGCCTTTAACTGCTGCATCATGCTTATGATCAAAAATTCTGGGGTTGGGGTGATTTGTGCCAGATTTCCTGGGGTGAGTTATAAATAAAAAAGTAAGTGAAATGTATCTTTAAACGCACATAACAGTTTGCACTTAAGTAAAATGTATCTTTAAAAGCACATAACACTTTGCACGTAAAACAGTTTGCACTCTCCAAAGTGATGTACATAGTGCTTTCAGTAGGTTAAAAAATAAGGTAAAATAACAATAACCAAAATAAAAGACAAAGCCTAGACATCCAAATATATACAAAGATAGTAGTGCCATGGTAAGATAGTTAATGGAGGGAAAAGGCCAGGGTGTACATATGGGTTTTGAGCCTTGATTTAAAGGGAAAAATGGAAGGGGAATCACATTTGTCAGGTGGCAGTTGATTCTACAAGGGCAGAGCAGCTAGTGCAAAGTGCATTTCTGAGAGTAGTACCATTGGCATGGCTGTACACGCTGGTCACCAAAAAGAAAGTGATCGTCTACAGTAGCTCAGTAGAGACAGACATCTCCATTCCACTTAACAACACCACTGACAAGAGTTCAGATGGCCAGAAAGATGATGATGGTGACTTTGTCATGGTGAGCTTTGCAGGCAAAACCACCAAGATCTGCTAGGCCTTGTTTAAGAAATGGGCGTGGCCTATCCCAAAAGATGCAGCTGACTTGTGGGCATCTGTGGATATAAAGTTTTTGACTGTGGGATTTTTCGGTGTGGAAGTTATAGCCCCAAACGCCTTTTCTTTGCTTTTTGTGGTTTTGGCGCCCCCTATGGAGGACATTCGCAAAACTGCGTTAGATAGAAAGATGCAGCTCAATGTACCAAACAAGTGGATGTCAAGTTTTTGAATGTGCGATTTTTGGTTGGGGAGTTATGAGCAAATTGAAAATGTCAATCTCTCCACTTTTTTGAATTTTCCCGCCAAATAGTTCGAAACAGGAAGTAAAAGTGCAAAACTAATTTGTTTAATAAGTCCGGCATACATAGGTATTTCTTGGCCAGATTTTTTGTATAGACTCAGGTATGCGTCATGATAGTCTCCCTTGAGTTTCAAGAAAATCCCTTTTTTTTGGGGGGGGGGGGGATTTGCGCGAATGTTTGAAGCGCTACCGTTTGGTCTTCCGATGGTTGTAGAAAAAATCTTTATCCAACTTTTGCTCGTGGGAGTCGGTAGAGCATAATGCTTTTGGTTTCGTCCAAATGGGGCGAAAACTGTAGGAGGACTATGTTTTGGTGACTGACACAGTTTTTGCGATGTAGCAAAAAATCTATCTCTACGCAAATGGGCGTGGCCTATCCCAAAAGATGCAGCTGACTTGTGGGCATCTGTGGATATAAAGTTTTTGACTGTCGGACTTTCGGTGTGGAAGTTATAGCCCCAAACGCGTTGTCCTTTGCTGTAGCGCCACCTGGTGGTTGGCATGTCTGATTTTGTGTGTCTGCGTACACAGCACGGACCTGGATAAGCCTGACAAGTGGCATGTATTCACACTTCATGGTTTGGGCTGCAGCACGTGAAGTTTTTGAATGTGGGATGTTCGGTTCGGGAGTTATAGACCAAAAGGCGAAAAAATGGCAGAGAAAGATGCTTAAGTGTGTTTTTGGCGCCCCCTTTTGGAGCAATTTAAGGAAAAAGTAGAACCAACCTGAGAAACATAGGACAAACATGTGTGAAGTTTGGTGTCAATAGGATGAATCGTTTTGGATTTAGGAGCAGTTTGGTACAAGGTAGCTAATGTGCAAATCTGTGAAGCGCCACCGTTTGGTCTTCCGACGGTCGTAGAAAAATTATTTACTCCACTTTTGTTCGTGGGAGTCCATAGAGCATAATGCTTTTGGTTTCTTCCAAATCGGGCAAAAACTGTAGGAGGTGTGTGTTTTGGTGACTGACAAAGTTTTTGTGGTTTTGGCGGCCTCTATGGATGACATTCGCAAAACTGCGTTAGATAGAAAGATGCAGCTCAATGTAACAAACAAGTGGATGTCTAGTTTTTTAATGTGCGATGTGTGGTTGGCGAGTTATGAGCAAAAGCAGATTGTCAGCCTTGACAAAATGGCGGCCGGAGCTAATTGCACAATGTAATGTCAATGGACATGCTAGCATTCCCGCCTTTTTTCTTTGACGAAAAAAAAAAAAATCTAATTGTATTAAAAAGTCCCTTAAACATTACTATTTCTTGGCCATATTTTTTATATAGACTCGGGTATGCCCCTTGATGGTTTCCCGTGAGTTTTAAGTAAATTCCTTTGGTCAATTAGGAGATATAAAATTTCCTCGTTTATGGCGCCACCTTATGGCGAAATTCTCCAAATTTTTTCTTGAACGCAATTAAGGGTAGCCCCAACATATGTTGAAAATTTGGACTTGATCCGACTTATGATTTTGGATTTATGAATTTCTACGTAAAACGTAGCTAATCAACAAATATTTAAAGCGCTACCGTTTGGTCTTCCGATGGTCGTAGAAAAATTCTTTATCTAACTTTTGCTCGTGGGAGTCGGTAGAGCATAATGCTTTTGGTTTCGTCCAAATCGGGCGAAAACTGTAGGAGGAGTATGTTTTGGTGACTGACACAGTTTTTGCGATGTAGCAAAAAATCTATCTATACGCAAATGGGCGTGGCCTATTCCAAAAGATGCAGCTGACTTGTGGGCATCTGTGGATATAAAGTTTTTGACTGTCGGACTTTCGGTGTGGAAGTTATAGCCCCGAACGCGTTGTCCTTTGCTGTAGCGCCACCTAGTGGTTGGCATGTCTGATTTTTTGTGTCTGCGTACACAGCACGGACCTGGATAAGCCCGACAAGTGGCATGTCTTCACACTTTATGGTTTGGGCTGCAGCACCACTTTTTGGGCGGAAGAATAATAATAATAATAATAATAATAATAATAATTCCTACTAAATCAATAGGGTTCCATGCCCCGCATTGTCATGGAACCGCGATGCTCTGCATTCCGCGGTCCCTTGCCCTTCTCGGGCTTGGCCCCCTAATAATAATTCCTACTAAATCAATAGGGTTCCATGCCCCGCATTGTCATGGAACCGCGATGCTCTGCATTCCGCGGTCCCTTGCCCTTCTCGGGCTTGGCCCCCTAATAATAATAATAATAATAATAATTCCTACTAAATCAATAGGGTTCCATGCCCCGCATTGTCATGGAACCGCGATGCTCTGCATTCCGCGGTCCCTTGCCCTTCTCGGGCTTGGCCCCCTAATAATAATAATAATAATTCCTACTAAACTTCAATAGGGTTCCATGCCCCGCATTGTCATGGAACCGCGATGCTCTGCATTCCGCGGTCCCTTGCCCTTCTCGGGCTTGGCCCCCTAATAAAATAGTAGGAACGGGCTACTGCGACGTTTTAACAAAATTAGCCCAAATATAAAGACTAGCCTACATTTGCGTTTTATTGTGAAAGGCTCAGACCAGAATCTCCCATATGTGTCTCGCTGTGACGTAACTTGACTGTGACGTTATTGATGATGATGATGATGATGGTGAGGCGATGAAGGACGGACGGTTTGTCTTTTACGCTCAACATATAAATAAAATAAAAACATTCGGTGACGTCAGATATTTATTCGAATCGCTAAACGCTAAACTGCTGCTTCCCAGAACAGGTAACGTCACGAGGCATTTTACCAACACAATGGTTAATAGTAAAATGTTTTTTTTATAGGTAGGAATCACACAGTACAAAGCAGGTCTTATGGCTGGCTCAGAATGCACGTTTATGTTGACATTTCAAGGTCCCGTCCGCGCTGTCTTAAATGATTATGTAACT
>CASHTC010000226.1:130000-134016 GCA_949357725.1 Hyperoplus immaculatus
GAGGGAGAGAGAGAGAGAGAGAGAGAGAGAGAGAGAGAGAGAGAGAGAGAGGGAGAGGGAGGGAGAGGAAGGGAGAGGGAGAGGGAGAGGGAGAGAGGGAGGGAGAGGGAGAGGGAGAGATAGATAGATAGAAAACCCAATACATGAGGTTACAACAAAGTCTTTGGGACAGCTCGACGGGCCAAAAATTCTGATATTTTTTACTGATATTGCGAGAAAAAAGTTGTAATTCTACCAAAAAGTAGTAGGTCGTAATGTAACAAGAAAATAGTCGTACATTTTTATTTTACGATTTTTAAGTTTTTTATTATAAGAAAGAAATCATTATTTTAAAAAGAAAAATGTTCATTTTTATAATTTTATAATTTTTTTTTTAAGATATTTTTTTTTTGGCATTTTTATGCTTTATTGATAGTGTAGAGACAGAGTTGAAATGGGGCAGAGAGGGGAGTGACATGCAGAGAACGACTGCGGGCGGGAATTGAACCCGGGTCCGCTGCTGGGCCCGGCCCGGGGGGGGGGGGACGCCCTACCAACTGAGGGCGCCCCAAAATTCTTAATTTTTAAATGAAAAAATAAATAAACAAAATTTTTATTATTTTAAGAGAATAAACTCATAATCTGAAAACCAGGCTGCGTTCCAGTCCCAATACTTTCCTGCTTATTAGTACGGTAGAAAAAGATGTAGGCTCTCCCATACATGATGTATAGTGTTGAAAACAGCAGCTTTATGGAGGTTCTGACCCACAATCCACTGCAGCAGAAATATATATAGAGTATATATTTAGACTATACTGTATATAAGTCTTATAAAGCCGGTTGATATCATAGTAATAGTAAGCTAGTTGTTGTAAGGACTTAAGTCAAGTTTCATTTTTTACCACATGTATCTCAATGTTTTACACAATAAAAAGTGTGATGCAATATAGATAAATTATTCTACTTTTTCTCTATTTTTTTTAAATATTTTTTTACGATATTGCAACAATTTATTGAATATAAATTCATTATTAAAGCAGCTAGAAGAATACACACACTCAGTGCGTTTCCATGGCACAACTAGATTGGATTATCACATATATCGAACACTCGAACGGACCGTGTCACTTGTCTGAGTATACATGGCCTTTCAGAAATCGGATAAATGTCCGATGCATGGCTGTCTCCACTATGCTAGGTGGCGCTGTAGCCCTTTCAACCATGCTTTCAACAAGTGGTTTTAGAGCCACGTCCGGTTCCCTTCCGTCAATAACCCATGGTGTAGCCTATCACGCGCAGGCACACAAGCACAGAACGAGAAGTCCGATATGCGATATCCGATCCCTGTATACATGCAGAGAGAAAGCCGACAATGAACGAATTATCTAGGTGTTCTTATCCGACTTCTCTTGTCCGTTAATGTGCCGATTTGTGTCCGAAGTAGATCGGATAAAAGGTGTTTACATGCAGGTTAAAAGTCCTGTTGAGGTCTTATTCCTTTAGTTATCCGATTATGAGTCTGCATGGAAACGCACTGTGTGATACATACACTACTTTTACTTACTATCTACGAGGAACTTTAAAATATTTCTGAAACAGTCTAATTTTTCCTCTGATGATCATAAATTACATGTAACAGCTAAACGAGACCATCAGTGCAAAGAATGTTATTTTTATATAGTTTTTCTTAATGCCTTTGTCATGGGTATACGCTCACCCAGGAACAACAGCTGGAGTGGTAAAAACACTACCGCTTTTGTCCAAAGGGGGGCGCTAGAATTAGCACACACTGAAAGTTCCTCGGGGAGCTTTAAAACTTAAAATGAAAGACTATCTGTTGGTAGTTTTTTTTTTGTTTTATAAAAGTACATTTTAAATGCTTTTTCCATTGCCTTGTGTTTATGTGTAATATTACTGTGTTGTACAAGTCAAAATCAGAATTGAGACCTAAAGTTAAACCTGCAGTGTGTAGAATTTTGGGTTTTATTTCCTAGCAGATTTTGTAGAAAGTAATTATAATATCCATAAGTACATTTAATTTAGTGCATAATAGCTGAAAAAAATGTTTTGAATTATTTATTTTTCCCTTAGAAAGGGTCTCATATATGTCCATATTTCTGCATATTTTGGACCAAGGCCTAGTGCCGCCATCTTGAAAGTGTCATAGTTGGAATGTCATCGGGTGCATTGTTTAACATTTAGAATTGTTCTTGTCCTTGAAGACCACTGTAGCTTCTGTTATTATTCTAAAGGGTTGGGGTTACCCAGGGAGCGTTGCATTCTAGAACTTTGTAGAACTTTCTTGATGATGTCATATTACACACGGCACCTTTAAGTTATCTTTATTAGTCAATTGTACAGGGCTACACTGAAATTCATCTTTTCTCATCTCCCCTCTCAAGTCCCCACACTCCAGAGGGGGTCACAGCACAGGGTCAGCCATAGTACAGACACACAGACAGACAGACACACAGACAGACAGAAAGACAGACACACAAACAGACAAGACAGACAGACACAGACACACAGACAGACAGACAGACTTCAGAGGGGGTCCTCACACAGGGTCAGCCATAGTATAGACAGACAGACACAGAAAGACAGACACACAGACAGACAGACACACAGACAGACACACACAGACTGACAGACAGACAGACAGACTCACTCCAGAGGGGGTCCTCACACAGTACAGCGCCCCTGGAGCAGTTTGGGGTTAAGTGTCTTGCTCAAGGACACAATGGTAGAGATACTAGTTTTACTATTAACACCCTCCTGTCCGGTGCTGGGGATCGAACCAGAGACCTCATGGTTACTGGGAGGAACCAGAGACCTCATGGTTACTGGGAGGAAGAACCAGAGACCTCATGGTTACTGGGAGGAGGAACCAGAGACCTCATGGTTACTGGGAGGAGGATCCAGAGAGCTCATGGTTACTGGGAGGAACCAGAGACCTCATGGTTACTGGGAGGAGGAACCAGAGACCTCGTGGTTACTAGGAGGAGGAACCAGAGACCTCATGGTTACTGGGAGGAACCAGAGACCTCATGGTTACTGGGAGGAGGAACCAGAGACCTCATGGTTACTGGGAGGAGGAACCAGAGACCTCATGGTTACTACTCGGCCCACTTACCTCTAGGCCATCCTAAAGCACATGATATCCACTCAGTAATAATCCTAAAATGTATCAAATGTCTCGGTGTATAATGTGTTATTTATGAAGTATAATAAATACATTTTTTATATTTTTGTGTGTATGTCAATCTCTCATGTCAAATTATTCAGTTTTTGAGAGCCCCCCCCCCGCCGCCCCCTATTTCAGTCATTTTCTGGGTCCCCCGAAGTCACTAAAGACCTACTTCACCGGTGGAAATATGAAGGTGTATTGAACTCTGAGATCCTATGTAGTATAAATGTGCAAACATTTTAGAAATCGGTTTATCCTAGCCTGAGAAAAGGCAGAAAGAGTGTTTTATGGTCTCACTGTCTGACCCTACATTTTCCCATAGGGTTAGGATTAACAGGACAGCTGGGCCAAGGGAAGACTGAGGGAAGAAAAACCTCATTCATTATATTATAATAGTGATTTTATAATGATAGAACGCCGGTTCCGTATGGGTGAAGTATTCCTTTAAGCTTCCCAAGTTTTAGGTATAAGCTTTGCATAGCAATATTTTTTAAACATTATCCGTTATCTTTTAAACTAAGAGACTATCTACATACCTTCAAAATATGATAATAAAATAGAGTACAATACGTTTTTGTTGTATTGTAGGCTACTTTCCATTGTAATCTTAATTTTCTTTTTCATCTTAAAGCTATAGTGTGTAACTTCTGTCGTCCCCCCCATGAGGAATTCTTAGTAATTACAACAACACTGTCGGTGCATCGCCATCTACATGAGGTAAAGCCTTCAGTGATGGCACATAGATTTTATACCTTCTGCTGTACGTCCAGGTTTTTATCTTAGCAGTAGAATCAACAACTGAAACATTTCTTGGGCTCTTCTTGGGGATTTTTCTGAGCTCGGTGGGACA
>CASHTC010000227.1:5000-12500 GCA_949357725.1 Hyperoplus immaculatus
GTGTGTGTGTGTGTGTGTGTGTGTGTGTGTGTGTGTGTGTGTGTGGCACGGGGATGTTTGCGTTGCCAGGTTTGAAGTAGTTTTCAAGCAGAGCATTTCTCCAGTGAAATAGTGTGTGTGTGTGTGTGTGTGTGTGTGTGTGTGTGTGTGTGTGTGTGTGTGTGTGTGTGTACTCTGGTAATCACGGCACAGGCATTGTTTATGTTTACATCATCTCATAACAGTTTTTTTTATTATTCTTAAAGCTGCTACTCTACTACAGAGTTGCAGTTTTGGGGCCAGGAGGAATGAGACAAAATGGTTTTTGTTACTCTTACATCGGGGAGACCTAACGTGAAAATAAGAGATAAGTTATGCCCTAAATAAATAAATAAAATAGTTTTGGTTTGAGTCCCATAATCCCATGTTATGCCACAATAAATGATAAGTCTTGTAATTTAAAAGCCCTACTTCACCTGTGGGAATATGAAGGTGTATTGAATTCTGAGATCCTATTTATAATAAATGTGCAAAAAATTTTAAATCGGTTCATCCTAGCCTGAGAAAAGGCAGAAAGAGGGTTTTATGGTCTCACTGTCTAACCCTACAGTTTCCTTCTTGTGACATCACAGTAAGGGTTAGGATTAACAGGACAGCTGGGCCAAGGGAAGACTGAGGGAAGAAAAACCTCATTCATTATATTATAATAGTGATTTTATAATGATAGAACGCCGGTTCCGTATGGGTGAAGTATTCCTTTAATGAAGGCTACCGAGATGTTATTCACAAAGCTGTATTTCACATTTTTTCTTGAAATGCATAATGAAAAAAAAAAAACTTCACACTTAAAAAATAAAAAAAAAATTCTCTCAGCCGTGGCCCCTATCATTTTTTCCGTAGCTGTAAATGATGTGTGTAAGTGGGAGCTGGTAGAAGTACTTCAGACATAACTTTAGGCCTGTATACAGGTACTTTTTGGGGGTCTTTTTTAAAATTTTCGTTATTTTTTGGGGGGATGGGATGGAGAGGGGCAGTGTCTTACCTTGACAGACATTTTGTCCTTGATTGGAGGAAGTCTGGACACAATCTAGGATTTGAAGCATCACAGACATCATGCAGAAAACCGGCTGTGAAATGTCTTATACACACACACACGTTATGGGGCTGAGGGGTTGATGGATGGGAGGGGGGACTGGGAGGGGGGACTGGGAGGGTCGTGTAACGCTTAATAGTTAAAAAAAAAAGTAAAAAAAAATTAAAATTAAAAAATTAATTTTCCGGTTTTCATATGGAAAATTGTTACACAGACCTGTTAGGATTTGATGGTGGTGTTTAAAAAAGACATATGGGACTTAGGGGTCGGTGTATGGGAGGGGGGACTGGAAGGGTCCGTATAATGCTTTAAGTTAAAAGAATATATAATAAAAAAATTAAAATAAAACAATTTTCCATTTTTTTTTTTTTTAATATGGAAAATTGTTACGCAGACCAGGAAGGGTTTAATGGTGGTGAGACGGTACAAAGAGGAAGGCATGCTTACACTTTTAATAATGTTAATATATCACCTTCTGTAGCAGACAATAACATTATCGTTTTGTATTATAACAAAGTGATATTGTAGTAACTTGCCAAATATGTTGTCAAATATCTGGACCAATAATATAATGAACATTTGGCCCGTAATGTAATAAGTTAGGAGCCTACATTAAGGGTTGGTTGTTACATTATAGGCTCGGTTAAATAAAATCCACAAAATCGTATTGAACAACTATGAGAAAATGCACTGGATGTGAGATGAAGCTCTGTTGTGGACTCTACTGCCCTCTTCTGGTGTAATGTAATATCACGTAATAACTGATTTTTCATACCATCTCATATTCAAGGGTATGATTTGGGGGGAAGGGGGCAGGGGGGGGATGTTGGATTATGGCAAAGGGAATGAATGGTTTATGTAGATTTTATACTTCTGGAATGTGTATGGACATTAAGAGACAGCTCTGGAAAAAATTAAGAGACTACTCCAAATGTTCAGTGTCTCTCGTTTTACTCTTTATAGGCATATGTTTGAGTAGAATGAACATTTTGGTTTTATAATATAAACTACTGACAACATTTCTACCAAATTCCTATATATTTTTTTGTCATTAAAGAGCATTTCCATTAAGTAATGTAGAGATGAAGATTGAAGAAAAATCCAGACTGGTCACTTCATTTTTTCCAGAGCTGTATGTATGTGGACAACACATTTGAGTTGGTTTATGTGTATCCCGTCCCTCCAAATGTTAACTGGTTAGGGTTAGGGTAAGGAGGGGATTTTATCTATCTATCTTGGCAGGGTGGGAGATGGGGGTTGGGTCAGTGGGTAAGGGTTCAACAATGCCTGTGCCATTATTACCGTAATACACTGTCTATCAAATTAAGGGGCAACAAAAACAAACAGTGTGGTAATTTTATTCAAACTATACTGAGGATTTTGTTAAAAGGAGAAAGGGTTAGGGAGAAACTTTTAGTGGGAAAAGAGGTGTGTGTGAGTGTGTGTGTGTGTGTGTGTGTGCGTGCGTGCGTGCGTGCGTGTGTGTGTGTGTGTGTGTGTGTGAGAGTGAGTGTCTGTGTGAGGGTGAGTTAGTGTGTGTGTGTGTGTGTGTGTGTGTGTGTGTGTGTGTGTGTGTGAGTGAGTGAGTGAGTGAGTGAGTGAGTGAGTGAGTGAGTGTGTGTGTCTGTTTCGGCGTGTGTGTGTGTGCGCGTGTGTGTGTGTGTCTGTTTCGGCTTGTGTGTGTGTGTGTGTGTTATTCACCTGTCGACCCTTGGGCTGTATAGTTGATGGCAGGTCCTGTAAAAGGTCAAATCATTTATGACAGAGAAACAGTTAATCAAGATACAAATACAAAACTAACCTATTTAAAGATCTTAAAACGTAATCCAAGCATGTAGTGAACTTTCAGAGTAATCTCATCTCTTAAAGCTGCAGTGTGTAGAATTTTGGGTTTTATTTCCTCGCAGATTTTGTAGAAAGTAATTATAATATCCATAAGTAGGGGAAGGTGGGGTGATTTGTGCAACTTTTTACTCAAAGTGATTTTAAAGTGAGGCCTTTACAGTTATGTCTCCAACTCAAATATGTACATATATTTCAGGATGTTGTGCATCCCTGGCAATAAAAACTTTGGATCTGGAATAAACTGTTTAAGAAATATAGCTTTCGGAAAAAAAGTTGTCTACGTGGGGTGATTTGTGCGTCATTGTGTCACAATGACAAAGTCACCATCATCATCTTTCTGGCCATCTGAACTCTCATCAGTGGTGTCGTTAAGTGGAATTGAGATGTCACTCTCTTCTGAGCTACTGTAGACAATCACTTTCTTTTGGTGACCAGCGTATACAGCCATGCCACTGGCACAACTCTCAGAAATGTACTTTGCACTAGTTGCTCCGTGCTTGTGGAACCAACTGCCACCTGACAAATGTGATTCCCCCTACATTTCTGCCTTTAAATCAAGGCTCAAAACCCATATGTACACCCTGGTGTTTCCTCCCCATTAACTATCTTACCTCTGCACTACTATCTGTGTTTATGTGGATGTATGGGCTTTACGTCTTTTATTTTGGTTATTGTTATTGTACCTTCATTGTTTACCTACTGAATGCACTATGTACAGCACTTTGGACAGTGCAAACTGTCATAAATGTGCTTTTATAAATACATTTTACTTACTTACTTACTTATAACTCACCCAGGCCCTTGCGCACAAATCACCCCATCCCCAGAATTTTGGATAATAGGCATGATGCAGCAATTTAGGGTTGACATTGTGCTAACTATATAGACTCAAAGTGTAGCATACCAAAGCACTAAAACATGTGTCAAATGTTTTCAAACGTGTCTATAATTGTTCAGACACAATAATCAAAAAACCTTGATCATGGAAATTTTACTTTGAAAGGCAAAACACAGTTTTTTGAGCTTAAATGTGCTTATATCTTATTCCTTGTGTCTCCCTTCTTTACAGGATGAGTCAAATGGATGGCTCTTCTTAACTATGTTGTCACATTTCCAATTTCTTCCACGGTTTTCTAGAAACAAGGGGTTTTGCAACTTCCAAAATGCACAAATCACCCCACCTTCCCCTACATTTAATTTAGTGCATAATAGCTGACATTTTTTTTTTTAATTATTATTTTTTCCCTTAGAAAGGGTCTCATATATGTCCATATTTCTGCATATTTTGGACCAAGGCCTAGTGCCGCCATCTTGAAAGTGTCATAGTTGGAATGTCATCAGGTGCATTGTTAAAAATTTAGAATTGTTCTTGTCCTTGAAGGCCACTGTAGCTTCTGTTATTATTCGAAAGGGTTGGGGTTACCCAGGGAGCGTTGCATTCTAGAACTTTCTTGATTATGTCATATTACACACTGCACCTTTAAAAAAGCATTATTGGGCTGTGGAAATACCAAGCAAGCACAGAGTAATAAGCAAAGCAGCTTTAGCACCACCATAGCGATTGCACCTGCACATTGTGGCTGTGTTCGGAAAGCCATACTAACATCCTACTCATACTCATTTTGACTTCAATTTGACTATATGTGACGGTTGGGTATGCGAGTTTGGGTATGCGAGAAATTCCCGGATGAGTACTAACTTCCGGGAAGATTTTGGGTATGAATCGATTGGATACTTTTCCTACTCAACCGCCCCACAATGCATCGCGTCTTTTCAAACGACAAGGAAGGTTTTTTTTTAAATTCTTTATTTACAATTCTGCATTTCCTGCACAACACAGGACTGTATGTAAACATCTAGTTCTATATCTAACCTGTGGAGGGCGGCAATACGCTAAACAGCGTCTAAACGGCCGGAATCTTATAAGAAGAAGAAGAAATTCTTTATTGCTTGAGTATACTTCAGTGTGAATGTTTCGACGCACCTCGCATACACAATCGATCTTTGAGTAGACAGTATGTAGTATATAGATGTTGAGTATGTAGGATGTAGGACGCTAGTATGGCTTTCCGAACACAGCCTGTGAGTCTATGGAAACAAATATAGCTGCAGAGGCTAGTTAGCTTTAGCATAGCATAGCACCATTGTGACCATCAGAAGGCCTAGTCAGTCAGTGTTCTCCCAGCTATGTAGCATAGCATCGCAGCAGGCGCTTTGAGGCACACCAATTTGTAAACTGAGATATCGGACACGTTTTGTCATAAAAACAAATGAAACAGGGGAAAAGGAAAATGACAAAGGCCCTGCGTTCCAATCCCCATACTTCCCTACTATTTAGTATGCCAGAAAAATATTTAGGATGTCCCAATACTTGTCAATTGTAGTATGCTGAAAATACATAAATGCCCCACTAACTCCAATAGCATTTTGGCAGTATTTGTCTTTATTCTTGACATTTCTTGACATAATGAAAAAAAATCTTCCTTATCTGATTTTTTTTTCTCTCCTGTCTGTGGCACCAAAACTCTTCTGTACTTTAGTATGTAGTGTAGTAAAAAGACTAAAACTTTTCTGTGCTTTAGTATGTAGTGTAGTAAAAAGACTAAAACTCTTCTGTGCTTTAGTATGTAGTGTAGTAAAAAGACTAAAACTCTTCTGTACTTTAGTATGTAGTGTAGTAAAAAGACTAAAACTCTTCTGTGCTTTAGTATGTAGTGTAGTAAAAAGACTAAAACTCTTCTGTACTTTAGTATGTAGTGTAGTAAAAAGACTAAAACTCTTCTGTACTTTAGTATGCAGTGTAGTAAAAAGACTAAAACTCTTCTGTACTTTAGTATGCAGTGTAGTAAAAAGACTAAAACTCTCCTGTACTTTAGTATGTAGTGTAGTAAAAAGACTAAAACTCTTCTGTACTTTAGTATGCAGTGTAGTAAAAAGACTAAAACTCTCCTGTACTTTAGTATGTAGTGTAGTAAAAAGACTAAAACTCTTCTGTACTTTAGTATGTAGTGTAGTAAAAAGACTAAAACTCTTCTGTACTTTAGTATGTAGTGAAGTAAAAAGAAAGAGTATGTGATTTGGAACGCAGGGAGTGATTGGTTGTGTTCCGAATCTCCTCCTCTTTCTTTTTTCTATTCTACATACTACATCCGACCATAAAAAGAATCTAGTTAGGATGCAGTAGGCATACTATTGGGACATACTTTACTCTCTTATTTCATCATAACATTGCGCCTTGATCTTGCCTCTTGCTTTTATATCCGTCGCATCCCCGTTTGTTTTCATATGGAGGCTTCGTCGATGTGACGTCACTTCACGTGCACACTGGATTGTGGGTCAGAATCGCCCAAATAGGATGCACTTTTCAACACTAACAATCTTGGCCGCATGAAGTAGGACATCCGGGTACTTCTAACCATCCTAAATCTGGCCACAAGAATCGGGACATCCTAAATCTTTTTTCTACATACTATATAGTAGAAAGTATGCGATTCGGAACGCAACCATTGACTCAGGGGATCTATGCTAAGAGCTGGGCTAATGCTAACTCTACAACAACAGTCACAACTGTTAAAGCTGGGGTATATGATTTCTGATTGGTCAAAGTTAACATGAGCTGTACGCTTTGACCAATCAGAGCGAGGCACCGATTCTCTGTTCTTATTGGCTGTTGGGACTGTCCATTCACTTTGGCACGACGTTGTTGGTGTAGTAGAGCGTGTCAGGGAGGGACCATAGGGGAGGGACCAAAGAGAACAAGTGGAGCGGTTGAGGTATTTGGATTCAAATCTCTATCCCAACTGCTATTTTCTCCCCAAATCACATACCCCAGCTTTAATAAAGTAGGGATCGGACAGGTATTTCTAACCATACTAAATCTGGCCACAAGAATCGGGACATCCTAAATCTTTTTTCTACCATACTAAATAGTAGATAGTATGGGGACTGGAACACAGGGTTAGGTTTACTATGACATAAATTATGGGGAGTATAGGTGTCTGTTTTTGGGTAAATTTTTTTTTGGTTTTGGGTCCTTACCAAGATAGAACTGTTAATGCTGGAGTTGCCATTGGCAGGAGACTGTCTGTCGGTGTGTGGGGACTCTTTCTGAAATAAGACACACAGGTCAGCAACACACACACACACACACACACACACACACACACACACACTCGCGTGCTAAGGACACAGACACACACACACACACACACACTCTCGCGTGCTAAGGACATGCACACACACACACACACACACTCTCGCGTGCTAAGGACACACACGCTAAGGACACACACACACACACACTAAGGACACACACACTAAGGACACACACACTAAGGACACACACACACACACACACACTAAGGACACACACACACAAATAACAACACACAGACGCTCTAAGGTCTCACACACACACACACACTTGAACACACACAAACTTACACACACACACACACACACACACACACACACACACACACTTGAAGGCGAGTCCAGGCGACTACAACACAATAGAGACCCTTTCACAGCACTGACGTAATGTATTGCGTCAGTGAAACATGGGAGCAGCCTGCACTTCCTCA
>CASHTC010000227.1:22500-25000 GCA_949357725.1 Hyperoplus immaculatus
GTACATCTTTGTGTTTCTTTGTGACTTACCATGAAATGCGGTTGTGTCAGTATCCTTCTGAGCTCCTTGACTTCGTGATTTTCTGGGTAACACGAGATTTCTTCCAGCACCTAAAAAAATGCAAAAAATACCAAAAATGTATCAGGATAAATGTAGCATTTCTTGGTCTTAACACAGTCGTACCTGTGCGATTCTTAATGCGACTCGGAAAGTGAAACGAAAGTTACAAAACGCTACCTCTAACACACCTCCTAGACCTCGAGAACCAATGTGGGACACACTCACACACGGTCAAGGCTCTGCTATGGCCCCCCCTCTCTCACACACACACACACGCACGCACACACACACACACACACACACACACACACACACACACACACACACACACACACACACACACACACCTCCTCACTCTTGCCCTTTGGACGTGATTTAGTTTGATGTCAGATTCAGTTATGTTGCGCCTGACTGGTGAATGTGGCATTGTAGAGGTGAGAGGGACTGGAAAGGGTTGTGTGTGTGTGTGTGTGTGTGTGTGTGTGTGTGTGTGTGTGTGTGTGTGTGTGTGTGTGTGAGAGATTGTGTATGTGTGTGTACTTGTACTACTATTTTTGTGAGAACCAATTTTAGTTTTAGATCCTTAAGAGTGAGGACATTTAGTCCGGTTCTCCCTTTGGGACAGGCCTTTAAAGGGCTGTTTGAGGGTTAACACTAGGTTTTAAGGACAGGCCTTTAAAGGGCTGTTTGAGGGTTAACACTAGGTTTTAAGGACAGGCCTTTAAAGGGCTGTTTGAGGGTTAACACTAGGTTTTAAGGACAGGCCTTTAAAGGGCTGTTTGAGGGTTGACACTAGGTTTTGAGGACAGGCCTTTAAAGGGCTGTTTGAGGGTTAACACTAGGTTTTAAGGACAGGCCTTTAAAGGGCTGTTTGAGGGTTAACACTAGGTTTTAAGGACAGGCCTTTAAAGGGCTGTTTGAGGGTTAACACTAGGTTTTAAGGACAGGCCTTTAAAGGGCTGTTTGAGGGTTAACACTAGGTTTTAAGGACAGGCCTTTAAAGGGCTGTTTGAGGGTTAACACTAGGTTTTAAGGACAGGCCTTTAAAGGGCTGTTTGAGGGTTAACACTAGGTTTTAAGGACAGGCCTTTAAAAGGGCTGTTTGAGGGTTAACACTAGGTTTTAAGGACAGGCCTTTAAAGGGCTGTTTGAGGGTTAACACTAGGTTTTAAGGACAGGCCTTTAAAGGGCTGTTTGAGGGTTAACACTAGGTTTTAAGGACAGGCCTTTAAAAGGGCTGTTTGAGGGTTAACACTAGGTTTTAAGGACAGGCCTTTAAAGGGCTGTTTGAGGGTTAACACTAGGTTTTAAGGACAGGCCTTTAAAGGGCTGTTTGAGGGTTAACACTAGGTTTTAAGGACAGGCCTTTAAAGGGCTGTTTGAGGGTTAACACTAGGTTTTAAGGACAGGCCTTTAAAGGGCTGTTTGAGGGTTAACACTAGGTTTTAAGGACAGGCCTTTAAAGGGCTGTTTGAGGGTTAACACTAGGTTTTAAGGACAGGCCTTTAAAAGGGCTGTTTGAGGGTTAACACTAGGTTTTAAGGACAGGCCTTTAAAGGGCTGTTTGAGGGTTAACACTAGGTTTTAAGGACAGGCCTTTAAAGGGCTGTTTGAGGGTTAACACTAGGTTTTAAGGTTCAGGTATGAATTGGGTTTATGTCAGGGTTAGTGTAAGGGTTGGGGTTAGGCATTTAGTTTAGAGGGTTAGGGTAAGGGGCTAGGGAATGCATTATGTCAATGAATGTCCTCACAAGTATAGCCGTACAAACCTGTGTGTGTGTGTGTGTGTGTGTGTGTGTGTGTGTGTGTGTGTGTGTGTGTGTGTGTGTGTGTGTGTGTGTGTGTGTGCGTGTGTATATTTGGTGTGTGTGTGTGTTACTGAAACCTGTGATAATCACATCCACTCGTTATGCTTCAAATCAAAACCACATGTCACAATCTCAAGCTAAATGCTGACATGACAAAATGCATTTTTATTCACACGGACACGTCATTCACTTTTTACATCCCCCTGCCATTCATAACATCCACAGTGTCCAACAGTATAAATACCTTAGGAATGTACACGTGTGTGTGTGTGTGTGTGTGTGTGTGTGTGTGTGTGTGTGTGTGCGTGCGGAGCAACTAGGTCTGAAAATAACAATTCAAAATTTTGTATTATTATTTTTCTTAACCACTGTTTATTTCATCTGAGAAAATGCATTAAAAAAAATAATTTTATTATTTCATTATTGTTCTGAGGGACCATAGACAAGTTTCCAGTGTATTGATGTCCGACCGTGTCCAGCTCTGCATTACACTCTGCATATTAACACTGTTTAAGTCGCTACGAGGAACTTTTAAATATTTCTGAAACAGTCTCTTTTTTCCCTCTGATGATCATAAATTACATGTAACAGCAAACGAGACCATCAGTGCAAAGAATGCTATTTTTATATAG
>CASHTC010000227.1:50000-57500 GCA_949357725.1 Hyperoplus immaculatus
ACAGATAGATAGATGGCATGCGATATAGGGCAGCCTATCTTTTTGATGCTGTTGTAAATCCCCCTTTGGTTACAATGACGTGTATAGCAGAAAACTGTTCCAATTCTTCTCACGCACACACACACGCACGCTCACACACACTGACACACACACACACATACACGCTCACACACACTGACACACACACACACATACACGCTCACACACACTGACACACACACACACATACACGCTCACACACACTGACACACACACACACATACACACTCACACACACTGACACACACACACACACACACACGCTCACACACACACACACACACACACGCTCACACACACTGACACACACACACACACACACGCTCACACACACTGTGACACACACACACACACACACACACACACACACACACACACACACACCTAGTGGTTTCACATCCTCTTTGCTGAGGTACTTTTTCATGCAAAGAAACATGTGCAAATATGTGGTGGTCGCGTGTGTGTCTATGAACATATACGTGGCTTGAATGTAACCGACATTCATTTTAAATGGAAAAAAGTTACTCACTATGGCTTTAAAACAATGGTAAAATGGTTAATAAACTCCATATATAAAGTCTGATTCCTAAGAAGGACTATTCCAAAGCCTTTACTCTGGCCCACAGTTTCATAACGTTCTGCCATGATCAACATACAAGAGCCTTCAGTACGATTCCCTCGACATTTTGCCAACACATTTAACTCGAGGGTTTGCCGGCTGTGGTGAAGTGTATAGGGCGGTTCGGTCGTCCGCTGGGTTACAGGGTCGGTGGTTCGATCCCCCGTCTCCCCGCCACATGTCCAAGTGTCCCTGGGCAAAGAGACACTGAACCCTAAATGTCTCCTGATAGTCAGCTTGCACCCTGCGTGGTAGCTGCTGCTGCTATCGGTGTGTGAATGTGTGTGTGAATGTGTACAAAACAATGTAAAGCACTTTGAGTCTGTGAAAAACCAGGGAAAAGCAGATATATAAGTGGAGTCCATTTACCATTTGCTAAGATCTCCTGGGTGGTAATTTAAAAACCCTTGGCCTTGGAGTACTCTGGATCCTGGCGTTGCTTTTAGTATTGTGGAGACATACGGTTGTGTATTCTGGGAGCCTTGTCTTTCTCAGTTGGCTACTCTCAGCAGAAAATACCTCTACTCTATAACCACAGACAAGAGTGGAAAGCACATTGTGTTTATGTAAGACCTGATGCATACTAAAAGGAATGGTCGAAATTCATTTTTTATTTTTTTTTGCTTGTGGCCTCACTATTGGGTTCAAGGCAAATTGTAAATGGTAAATGGACTCCACTTATAAAGCTCTTTTCCCTGGTTTTTCACAGACTCAAAGCGCTTTATATTGTTTTGTACACATTCACCCAATCACACACACATTCACACACCCATAAACACTACCGCTTTTGTCAAGTCCATATGCAGTTGTTTTGGGTTTAAAATAAATATGAAACCAAGTCCCAACAAGCACACAGGAGTGTTTAGTGATGTTATAAAGTTTATCTTCATGGCTAACATATCTCATTGACTGCCAGTGTTTGAGCTAAGCTAGTCTGTATGCACTAAGCCCTGCCCAGTCATTCTACTTTAAAAGGAAAGAGGAAGGGGGGGCGGGAGGGTGACCACAAGTTTTAAGTTCACTCTCTCTCCCCTGGCCCAGTATCTCTCTCTCTCTGTTGCTCTCTCTCTCTCCCAGTATCTCTCCATCTCTCTCTCTTTCTCTCTCTCGCTCTCTCTCTCTCTCTCTCTATCTATCACCACAATCGCAGCTTCAGCTTTTCACTGCCACAGCTGGACAGGAAACTAAAGAAAGCAGAAGACTCTCTACACAGCACTATTTTAATTTGATCACTGACTCTCACACACACACACACACACACACACACACACACACACACACACACACACACACACACACACACACACACACACACACACACACACACTTGTATAAACAATGTCTCAAGGAAGGGGTGTTCAATTTCTTCTCAGCAGCAAGTTCTGGATGGTTTTTTACAACGGACTAAAACTTTGAGGAAATTTACTGGAGTTACTCTGACGACTAAAACTACACAACTGAGATCATATTTTTGATTTTGCGAGAACACAGAAGATCACAGTTTTTTTTTTTTTTAAATGGGGCTTCAGTGACGAGGTAAGTCAAATATAAACCCTGTGTTCCAAATCACATACCTTTTCTTTTTACTACACTCAATACTAAAGTACAGAAGAGTTTTAGGGCCACAGACAGGAGAGGGAAAAATTCAAATAAGGAAGATTTTTTTTTTCATTATGTCGAGAAGTGTCAAGATTAAAGACGAATACTCCAAAATGCTATTGGAGTTAGTGGGGCATTTATGTATTTTCAGCATACTACGACTAACGTGCATGTATTGGGACATACTAAATCTTTTTCTGGCATTATAAAAGTTTGGGGATTGGAACGCAGGCTGTATGAAAAGGGGTGTGTAGTGTCGTATAAGCAAAGACAGCTGTTTAACATGTACTACTATTTCACTTACTGATCTTTTGAAATGGACTCAAAGTAATTTAGTATATTTAAAATATCTTATAAAGCAGACAATTAACGTAATGTGATCAAATCCTTCTGTAATAACCTTCAGAATAGTGCTGAGAATGATCATGGAAAGTTTCGTTGATGTAAGTGCTTTGACCAGAGCTTGAAAAAAAAAAAAAGGTTTTTGCCTGCTGTAACTTGCCTAAATATCTGTTATCTTGCATAGTTAGAAATGTCGCTCTTTCAGCATTTGTGGCTTGCTGGTGTGCGTGCGTGAGTGCTGCGTGCGTGCGTGCGTGCGTGCGTGTGTGCGTGCGTGAGTGAGTGAGTGAGTGAGTGAGTGAGTGAGTGAGTGAGTGAGTGAGTGAGTGCCTGCGTGTGTGCGTGCGTGCGTGAGTGAGTGAGTGAGTGAGTGCCTGCCTGCCTGCGTGCGTGCGTGAGTGAGTGAGTGAGTGAGTGAGTGAGTGAGTGAGTGAGTGAGTGAGTGAGTGAGTGAGTGAGTGCGTGCGTGCGTGCGTGCGTGCGTGAGTGAGTGAGTGAGTGAGTGAGTGATTGAGTGAGTGAGTGAGTGAGTGAGTGAGTGCGTGCGTGCGTGAGTGAGTGAGTGAGTGAGTGAGTGAGTGAGTGAGTGAGTGAGTAAGTGCCTGCCTGCCTGCATGTGTGTGAGATCATGTTTAATTTGTGCTTTTTCTTTCTCCATTTTCAGGTCTAAAAAAAAAAATCAACAAACATAATTCCACCATGACATCTCAGAACATCTCCAGCTCCTCCCACACTGCTTCCACCTTTCTCCTCAACACCACAACCATCGAAATGAACTCAACTTCAACCCCTGACACACTAAACTGCGTGGACCACGATGCATTGCAAAGCCCCCTAGCCATACTCTACTCTTTAATCTTCATATTTGGCCTATCTGGAAACCTCATAGCACTATGGGTGTTCTTCTGTGTCCACTCCAAAAAAAATTCCGTGCGAGTTTTTCTCATAAATGTAGCTTTCGCCGATTTACTTCTTATAGTGTGCTTACCGTTTAGGATTATTTACCACAGCCGAGGTAATGTGTGGAACTTGGGGCCGACTTTGTGTAAAGCAGTGGGCACTATTTTCTATATGAACATGTATATAAGTGTGACGCTGCTTGGGCTGATAAGCGTGGATAGATACATGAAGATTAATCGTGGCGCGGGCGTGCAGTATCCACTCCTATCCACTAGATGGAGCTCTGGCCTGTGTGCTGTGGTTTGGATCGTGGCTCTTGGATTTACCTTCGCACTGTTGATGTCAAACAACCACGCAGAAGCAGACAGGTGGGTGGTGTCTATATGTTTTTTTTTTTTTTTTTTTAAGATTATTTTTTGGCATTTTCAAGCTTTATTAGACAGTACAGAGTTGAAATGGGGAGGGAGAGAGAGAGAGAGAGAGAGAGAGAGAGAGAGAGAGAGAGAGAGGGGGGATGACCTGCAGTAAAGGTCCACGGGTCGGATTTGAACCCGCGACCACTGCAACGAAGTCAATATGGTACGCGCTCTATCCACTACACCACCGGTGCGCCCGCAGCTATATGTTTTTTTAAATGCTTTTAGTCATGCAATTAAAATCACAAATTTAAGAAGTTGATCTTAAAGCTATAGTGCGTAATTTCTGTCGCCCCCTATAAGGAAATCTGAGTAATTACAGCAACACTGTCGGTGCATCTACATGAGGTAAAGCCTTCAGTGATGGCACATGGATTTTATACTTTCTGCTGTACGTCCAGGTTTTTTTTTCTTAGCAGTAGAATCAACAACTGAAACATTTCTTGGGTTCTTCTTGGGGATTTTTCTGAGCTCCTGCACCAGTGTCAGGAGGGGGAGGGGGGGCGACACCAGTTTGTAAATGCTGCCATACTGAGAAATACAGAGAGAGTTTTGTGGAGTAGCTGATAGGGTTTAATCAACTTTGTGTCAACTCGTTTGGCGATGGGTTGAATGTAACCGTCATTCATTAATATGAAAAAAAGTTACGCACAATAGCTTTAAGTATGACTTTTTTCAATCAGAAATCGCAGTAGTATTTGAGCTAACAAGTTTCTTTCTTTCTTTCTTTCTTTCTTTCTTTCTTTCTTTCTTTCTTTCTTTCTTTCTTTCTTTCTTTCTCAGGTGTTTCCACTACAAATTGCTGCACAAGGCAAAATGGAAGGCCTACATCAACATCTTCATGCTGGTGCTGTTCTGGCTGGTCTTCATTTCGCTGGTCGTTTCATATGGAAAAATCGCCCTCAAACTTCTCAAAACATCTCAGGAAAAGCCGGACTTACCCAACGCACAACGCTACGCCAGAACCGCCCGCAAATCATTCTTCATCCTTGTGCTATTCACCATATGCTTTGTGCCTTACCACACCGTACGGATTTTCTACATAAAGACCCAGATAACGGATACCTCGTGTATTTTACGACGTATTGCCGACGTTGCCAATGAAGTTGCGTTGCTGCTGTCGGCCCTGAATAGTTGCCTTGATCCTGTGTTGTATTTTTTGCTGTCTTCGTCGGTGAGAAAGGAGGTTTTGCGTTTGGTGAGCGCTGTGTGTTGTGTGCGTGATGCGGTGGCCGTGAGTGGGAGCAGCTCAACAAACGAGTTGGACGGTAAGACCGGACGGATGGATAGAACGCAGGCTAAAGTTGGCTTGATCGGCAATTTAAAGAAAGAGAAATTTGGAACTGATTCTGATACTGCGGGTTCGTAAAAGGCATTCGCTACAGCTTAAAGCTCTAGTGCGTAACTTGTGTCACCATCCATGAGGAATTCTGAGTAATTACAACAACACTGTCGGTGCATCGCCATCTACATGAGGTAAAGCCTTCAGTGATGGCTCATGGATTTTATACCTTCTGCTGTACGTCCAGGTTTTTTTCTGAGCAGTATATTCTACAACTGAAACATTTCTTGGGCTCTTCTTGGGATTTTTCTGAGCTCCTGCACCAGTGTCAGGGGGGGTGACACCAGTTTGTAAACGCTGCCATACTGAGAAATTTGGCTGATGGCTTGAATGTAAACGACATTCATATATATAAAAAATGTACGCACTATAGCTTTAAGACAAGAGAGATTTAAGACTTTTTTGGACTAAAGGAGAAAATGGAATCGGACACTGCTGGCTCTTAAAGGCACTAAAGAACAATAAGCCCAGTGTCTCCAACGTATACGTGTCATAAACAGGACCTACAAGGATCCGATGGACCATGGAACAGATATGCGCAAATAAAACGCTTTTGGTGGCATTTAAAAAACATATTCCCTACATATTTTTCTTTCTTCTTTTTTTAGATAATTGTTTGGCATTTTTGAGCTTTATTTGACTGTACGGAGAGAAACAGAATTGAAATGGGGGAGGGAGGGAGGGAGGGAGCGGGAGAGAGAGAGAGAGAGAGAGAGAGAGAGAGAGAGAGAGAGAGAGAGAGAGAGAGAGAGAGAGAGAGAGAGAGGGGATGACCTGCAGTAAAGGTCCACGGGTCGGATTTGAACCAGCGACCACTGTGACAAGGCCTGAGAACTGCGATACAGAGGCGATATATTACAATACCGGACTATATTACAAACTGGACTGACATGAAATGATGTACAATGGACCTACAGATTAGGTGTAGACCGATAAAGGGAAGGACAAGTGACATAAATTATGCATATTTATAATTTTCAAATATTTTTATCTGTAAACATTTATTAAATAAATGTTCAGTTTAGTTCAATCTTGTTTTTCATTTGTCATTATTATTAAATTGTATTGTGTCATCATTGTACGTGTCATCAAAATAGATGCTGCTTTACGATGAGAAGAAAGAGGTATTCAAGTCTCTGACACACACACACACACACACACACACACACACACACACACACACACACACACACACACACCTCTCTTTGTTAATTAGCAACAACTAGAACAATAGCGCCCCCCAGAGGCAGAATTAAAGAATATAATTTAACAATTGACAAAGCTACTTAAAGCTGGCGTGGAGAATTTGGGGAGAAAATGGCAGTTGGGATAGAGATTTGAATCCAAATACCTCAACCGCTCCACTTGTTCTCTTTGGTCCCTCCCCTATGGTCCCTCCCTGACACGCTCTACACCAACAACGTCGGTGCCAAAGTGAATGGACAGTCCCGACAGCTAATAAGAACAGAGAATCGGAGCCTCGCTCTGATTGGTCAAAGTGTACAGCTCATGTTAACTTTGACCAATCAGAAATCACATACCCCAGCTTTAACAGATATTAACAATTGTTATTGTTTGTAATTCCTAGTGTGCAGACATCAACATTGTAAGTGTGAATACATATGAAAGATACATTACATCAGTACATAATATGAACGATGAGTTATCTCAACAAAAGATAACTAGTTGGATTAAAAGTTTAACAATGAATACAGAAGCACATACATGCAGCACCTCAACTTCCTACCTTCATTTTCTAAAGTCACATAAGCCAACTTTGACCACACCACTTTTTTTATGATAATGTTTTTCAGACACAGGTTGCGTTCCGAATCGCATACTTTCTACTATATAGTATGGTAGAAAAAAGATTTAGGATGTCCCGATTCTTGTGGCCAGATTTAGGATGGTTAGAAGTACCCGGATGTCCTACTTCATGCGGCCAAGATTGTTAGTGTTGAAAACTGCATCCTATTTGGGCGATTCTGACCCACAATCCAGTGCGCACGTGAAGTGACGTCACATCGACGAAGCCTCCATATGAAAACAAACGGGGATGCGACGGATATAAAAGCAAGAGGCAAGATCAAGGCGCAATGTTATGATGAAATAAGAGAGTAAATTATGTCCCAAGTGTATGCCTACTGCATCCTAACTAGATTCTTTTTATCGTCGGATGTAGTATGTAGAATAGAAAAAAGAAAGAGTATGCGATTCGGAACGCAACCAGAGTTTTAATTGCT
>CASHTC010000227.1:60000-65000 GCA_949357725.1 Hyperoplus immaculatus
GCCTGCTGCCGTACCATATCTTCAAACCCATCTTCATTTCCCTGGCTCACAATCAGAACACATCTTCACCTCTAGATCCCGACAGCTGTCATCCTCTCTCCACCTTGGTTGAGGTGAGTGACTGCACATTGCATCTTAAAGCTGCAGTGTGTAGAATTTTGGGTTTTATTTCCTAGCAGATTTTGTAGAAAGTAATTATAATATCCATAAGTACATTTAATTTAGTGCATAATAGCTGACCTTTTTTTTTTAAATTATTATTTTTTCCCTTAGAAAGGGTCTCATATATGTCCATATTTCTGCATATTTTGGACCAAGGCCTAGTGCCGCCATCTTGAAAGTGTCATAGTTGGAATGTCATCAGGTGCATTGTTTAAAATTTAGAATTGTTCTTGTCCTTGAAGGCCACTGTAGCTTCTGTTATTATTCTAAAGGGGTGGGGTTACCCAGGGAGCGTTGCATTCTAGAACTTTCTAAAACTTACTTGATGATGTCATATTACACACTGCACCTTTAATGCGAATACATATAATTCATGGTTTTAAAAGGTGGAGTCAGTGATTCTGGAGAACGCTTGTTGTCAAAATCACTTTGTCAAAATCTGTGAAAATCTCCTCATGATCTGCTACCTGTGCATTCTCTGTGTGCCCTGAAAATATAACTGGTGTTAATACACAGCCAAGGCTCTGTAGACTAGTACCGGTATGTAAAGAAAGGGGCCACCATAACTAGCAACATGCCCTTAGGCTGTGAATTAACACTGGATGGTGTAGTACATACTGTGAGTTCACTGAAACAATGGCTGCGTCCCGAATCTCATACTTTCTACTATATAGTATGTAAAAAAAAAGATTTAGGATGTCCCGATTCTTGTGGCCAGATTTAGGATGGTTAGAAGTACCCGGATGTTCTACTTCATGCGGCCAAGATTGTTAGTGTTGAAAACTACATCCTATTTGGGCGATTCTGACCCACAATCCAGTGCGCACGTGAAGTGACGTCACATCGACGGAGCCTCCATATGAAAACAAACGGGGATGAGACGGATATAAAAGCAAGAGGCAAGATTAAGACGCAATGTTATGATGAAATAAGAGAGTAAAGTATGTCCCAATAGTATGCCTACTGCATCCTAACTAGATTCTTTTTATCGTCGGATGTAGTATGTAGAATAGAAAAAAGAAAGAGTATGCGATTCGGAACGCAACCTATATCTGGTAGTGGTTCATGAGGAGATATTCACTAATTTGGACTTGAAGTGATTTTGACAACAAGCGTTCTCCAGGATAGCTGACACTAACAAAAAATTAAAATTGAAACGCAATGACGTGGCTTCAAAAATCCATGATAATTTTCCTTTTCTCCTAGGTGAAGAATGTCTTGTTGCTGCTGGCTGCTTTCAGAGGTTCCACAGACCCATTCATGTATTTCATTTTGGACAAAACCTTCCGCTACGAAACGCTCAAACTATTAACATGCAAAACGGACCGGACTAGACACCAGACACACGTGTTCAAACTCCAATCATAACGCTAGACAGTTAGTGGATGTATATGTGGCTACTGGGATTGTAGAATTAAAGGGGCACTGTGTAACATTTTAAGTAATTTATTAACCTAAATCATATCCTCATTCATAAATATGTCCTCATTGTTGTAAAATCACCTCTGCCAATAATCTGAATTATCCTCCTGAGCGGAGAATTACAAATATTAATATTACATTTTGTACATTGAGAGGGCAAGTCTTATGGAGGAATCCATGTTTTTGGAATGTCATCAGGTGCATTGTTTAGAATTTAGAATTGTTCTTGTCCTTGAAGGCCACTGTAGCTTCTGTTATTATTCTAAAGGGGTGGGGTTACCCAGGGAGTGTTGCATTCTAGAACTTTCTTGATGATGTCATATTACACACTGCCCCTTTAAGTCATGAAAGTATTTTGTAGGAAAGTTCTGAGGATTTTTTAATTATGAAGAAGGCTGTCTGCAGCGGTGTAGTTGTTAAAGGTGTAGTCAGTGATTCTGGAGAACGCTTGTTGTCTAAATCACCTTTTTTTTGTCAAAATCAGTGAATATCTCCTCATGATCCGCTACCTGTCTGTACTGTGTGTGCGCTGAAAAACAAATCCATTGCTAATACACAGCCTAGGCTCTGTAAACTGGTGTGATACTTGATACTGTCGGCCCCCTTTGTTTATATACCAGTTTACAGAGCATAGGCTATTAACACTGGATTTCTTTTCAGCACTTTAAAAAAAATTGTATAAGACTGTTTACTAGCCTACTGTACATTGTTGCTACTATGTGTGTGTCTGTTCTCTTGCAGCGTATTATCAAAAAATTATGATGAGTCTCACACACACACACACACACACACACACACACACACACACACACACACACACACACACACACACACACTCTTTTCTCTTGCAGTGTATTATCAGAAAATGAGGATCAAGTCAAACGCATTTACTCCACTTAACGCCACCTGTTGTAACTTAATTAAAACAATTTTTTCGCTCATTTGCTGAAACCAAGTTAATTAGATTTTTAATTGCAACATTTTTCCCAACTGTTCAGCTCCATTACAGATGCCAGTGGCCAGAATAACTTCTCTGTGTGTTTAGGGGCATGTTTATGTAAATATGATTTTGTGTGTGTGTGTGTGTGTGTGTGTGTGTGTGTGTGTGTGTGTGTGTGTGTGTGTGTGTGTGTGTGTGTGTGTGTGTGTGTTAAGAACCACTTTTACTTTTAGACCTTAATTGTGAGGACATTTGGTCCGGTTCTCACTTTGGGACAGGCCTTTAAACCTGCAGTGTGTAGAATTTTGGGTTTTATTTCCTAGCAGATATTGTAGAAAGTAATTATAATATCCATAAGTACATTTAATTTAGTGCATAATAGCTGAAAAAAAATGTTTTAATTATTTTTTTTCCCCTTAGAAAGGGTCTCATATATGTCCATATTTCTGCATATTTTGGACCAAGGCCTAGTGCAACCATCTTGAAAGTGTCATAGTTGGAATGTCATCAGGTGCATTGTTTAGAATTTAGAATTGTTCTTGTCCTTGAAGGCCACTGTAGCTTCTGTTATTATTCTAAAGGGTTGGGGTTACCCAGGGAGTGTTGCATTCTAGAACTTTGTAGAACTTTCTTGATGATGTCATATTACACACTGCACCTTTTAAAGGGCTGTTTGAGGGTTAACACTAGGTTTTAAGGACAGGCCTTTAAAGGGCTGTTTGAGGGTTAACACTAGGTTTTAAGGACAGGCCTTTAAAGGGCTGTTTGAGGGTTAACACTAGGTTTTAAGGTTCAGGTATGAATTAGGTTTATGTTAGGGTTAGTGTAAGGGTTGGGGTTAGGCATTTAGTTTTGGTGGTTAGGGTTAGGGTAAGGGGATAGGGAATGCATTATGTCAATGAATGTATAGTATAGCCGTACAAACTTGTGTGTGTGTGTGTGTGTGTGTTTGTGTGTGTGTGTGTGTGTGTGTGTTCACTCTTGCATTCATTTGTTTTTGTATGAAGATCAACAGGAGGCTCCTTAGTTCCAGTGGTTGCCGTTGTTCTCAAAGTCACAGACACAATGACTGATTACTGTGTGTGTGTGTGTGTGTGTGTGTGTGTGTGTGGCTAACAGCTTTTTTAAATGGCATGCGATCGGCCTTGAGGTGTTGTCTATGAAGTTGTGACATTGAGGTTTACACACACACACACACACACACACACACACACACTCACTCACTCACTCACTCACTCACTCACTCACTCACAGGCATGCACACACTCACTCACTCACTCACTCACTCACTCACTCACACGCATGCACACACTCAAACACAAAGAGCTGCATATATTATTTACATTGAAAACCTGTAATCTGCCCATGCATAGCTACTTTATTAATTGTTAAACAGACATTGCACACATGCATTCGGACACATTTAGTCTGTAGAGTATAGGGCTACATATCTGTCACTTTAAGGTTTCACAAAGGATATCCTTCTGTAGTCCGCACGCTTTCTACAACACTTTTCTATTCAAAGATTAATAATATACCCTTAACTTTGAGCGCTGGTTGCGTTTTGCCTCTCACACACGCACACACACACACACACACACACACACACACAGAGAAACAGAGAGACACACACACGCACACACACACACACACACACACACACGCACACACACACACACACACACACAGAGAAACAGAGACAAACAGAGAGACACACACACACACGCACACACAGAGAAACAGAGACAAACAGAGAGACACACACACGCGCACACACACACACACACACACACACACACACACACACAGAAACAGAGAGAGACACACGCACACACACACACACACACACAGAAACAGAGACAAACAGAGAGACACACACGCACACACACACACAGAGAAACAGAGACAAACAGAGAGAGACACACACACACACAGAAACAGAGAGAGACACACACACACACGCACACACGCACACACACACACACACGCACACACACACACACACACACAGGTCCTTTTACCTTGTAGACACAGCTGACATTCAAGTATTCATTGGGGAAAACAGTACTCCATCCATCATTCTCACTCACACCTATTCATATGTAGATCATCGGTGGCACTTGAACTGAGGCCGAAAAAACATGTCGACACACACACACACACACACACACACACACACACACACACACACACACACCTATTCATAGACAGATCATGACATTTAAACTGAGGCCGAAAAAAACATGTCAACACACATGCACACAGGCAATAGACAAAATAATTCTAAATTGGCTGATTTTTGTTCGTTTTTTCAGAACTGGCAACATGTAGGTGACAATAAGACATAAAGACCTACTTCACCGGTGGGAATATGAAGCTGTATTGAGCTCTGAGATCCTATGTAGTATAAATGTGCAAACATTTTAGAAATCGGTTCATCCTAGCCTGAGAAAAGGCAGAAAGAGTGTTTTATGGT